>SNQJ01S0126560.1:2415-26326 GCA_010110895.2 Picea sitchensis
TATGAAAATGTTAAATTAAAACATACACATGTAATTTAAAAAAAATATAAAAAAATTCTTAAAATATTTAAATACTTACATAATGATGCATGCAATGATTATTAAAATACTTTCAAGGTTTATTGAAGTGCAATCTCAACTTTTTTAGAACACCATAAGTTTGTTAGAAAAATGACGAATTGAAGTAAACAATCCAATAAGATACTTAACAACTTATACTTGCTTTTTAGAAATGTTTTAAGGTAATAGTTGTACATAGTTTAAAGGAAAAAACTAAAGTAATTATGGAATACTTGAAACTTGTAATAATGTATTATTTGTGCATAGCCTAAGAACAAAATATAAGTGAGAGTGGTTATTCCATACCTTTAAAAGTTGAAGTAGAATTGAACAGATTTAATTATTGAAAACTATTGACAATATCACAATGTAAATTAAATTCTTCAAAATTTTTATAAAATAATTTGATGAATAATACATGTGGCATAATAGTCCTCTACATATGCTATCAAAACTATCTAAATTCACCTAATCAAACATTCCAAACTATCATAATATTACTAGTTATTAATAGTTTATTTAAAACTTTTAATATTCTAATTTTATATAAATGAAAATAAAAATTTAAAATTCAACCTAAATAAAATAATATAATTATTAGAATATTAATATTAATAATTAAAAAAATTATTCACATTACTATGTTATATCAAATAAAGTTATTAAGTAATATTTTATGATTATATATCATTTATAATAATTAAGAAATTAATATGGAGACAATTTGTTTTATATAGTTAAAGAGTGATAATACACAAACATACATTTTATGGACAATATTTAAAAGATTTATAATTAACTAGGTATAATCATTTCTTACATTATCAATAAAAAAGATTTGTATAATTTTATATTAAAAAATTAAAGCCTTCATCCATGACTTGGCGCGTCAATAAAGTTGTCAATTTGGTAAGGGTGTTTGAATTACCAAAGCAAAAGGAGAAGGGAAATTATTCTTCCCTTTTAAAATTATTTTCATATAAAGGGAAATCAGTCTTCCTTTTAAATTATTTTCATATAAATCGGATAAAAAGATTAACAATTATAATTTTATTTTTTTAATTATTATTATTTTTTAAATTATATTCTTTTTATTATAAAAAATAATTAAAAATCATATATATTTTTAGATAATTATTATTTTTATTTTAAACATAAATAATCTAATAAAATTATACTTAAAAGAAAGATTAAAGGTATTAAGAAAAAAGAATTAGACAAATGGACCAAGTTAATCATTTACTTTATGATATTGTTTTAACTAAGAGGATTGTGATTGCCCAAAAAAATTCACAAATATATTTGAGAAAAAATTGTATCAATTATTAAAACATTATATCATATAATAATTACCAACATGGCATGTGGTGTTAACATGGAAATGTAAGATAGAGCAATATTCATAAATGCAAGTATTAAAAGATTAAGCAATCCAAAGTAATAAGGTTCGATGGGATAGATGTATGGATTAAAATAATAGATAATAGTTATATATTGTCAATAAAAATATATATTTTTATTATTGAATCTGACAATGCATTTAAGAAAGAAATTGATAGTAATAATGAGAGACTATATGACACTTTTATGTTTTTCCTTAATTTTTGATGCGATAAAAGGTACCAAAACCACATAAAATTTGTCATTTCAACATTTTAAATCTATGAAATAATAAATAAATGATTTTATAATCCAATTAAATGATTATTTTTTAAATTCAAATATTAAACTTTGGAAGTTGATTAAAAAATTTACCAACTAATTGAAAGTCAAAAACTTTTGACTCAAAAGTAATTACAATATATCCAATATATCCTGCACGATTGATTTAGGAGGACTCACATATTTCTCTAAATTATACTTTGCACTAACCTCTAGTCCTAAGTGTAATTATCCTAAATTGTTTATGAGGTGTCTTGGGAAAGAGAAACAACAAATTAGATCAAAATTGTATATGAAGAAGTCTAAATTTTCTATTTTGGTATTTTTTAAATTTTATTATGTAATTCTTGATGAAATTTCCATTTTCCATTATAAATAGATTTAGCCCATGAAAAATCTGTATTTCTTCTACATGTATTGCTATTAAAGTATGCCATCATAAAACTAAAAAAATGGATTGCTTAGAACTAAAAAAAAAATGGATTGCTATTCTCTTCTTTTTCCAATTTTTTTTTGTTTAGATTAATAATGAAGATGTGGCCCTCATTTTCAGCTGGCGGCTGAGGTTCTCATATGTGGAGAGAACAATTCATCTACCAATCTCATAAATTTCTCAAATGAGAATTAGCCTAACCGTCAGGTGTCATGTTGAAATCGCCCCCGCCCCCGCGTTCCGTGAGCTACAAGTGAACCCCATAGTACTCCAGGGACTCGTCCAACGGGGGGAATTCATTTAAATTTGGAGACTTGCCAGTCTCTAGACATTCAAGCAGTACCGAATCCCAAAATGCCGGATCGTTCTCTTGGCCTTCATTGCCGCATTCCGCTTCCGTACAAGAGTACGAAAACGCTGCGTCCTCTTCAGAAGGCAGCTGGAATTCTTCTGCGGCGAACTTGGCGGCAGCGGCTTGAATTTGCGGCGGCGATAGAGAAGAGGCGCTGGGGATTTCCGGCGGGGAAAGGGGAAAATTGAGCTTGGCTTTCGATCCTCTCAGGCAATACGCGGCAAAATCGTAGGCGCGGGCAGCCTTTTCTGGGGTGTCGTAGGAGCCGAGCCAAATTCTACCCGTGGAATTGGGCATTCGAATTTCCGACACNGGGGAAAGGGGAAAATTGAGCTTGGCTTTCGATCCTCTCAGGCAATACGCGGCAAAATCGTAGGCGCGGGCAGCCTTTTCTGGGGTGTCGTAGGAGCCGAGCCAAATTCTACCCGTGGAATTGGGCATTCGAATTTCCGACACCCATTTCCCCCATTTTCTCTTTCGGATTCCCTTGAACTGCCGCGACTTCAGTGAGCGATTTTCGGGTCTGCTGTGGCCGTTATGATTTGTCAAAGGTTTAGTCATGTCGGGGTATTCGGGAATCGAACTCAGGACGTGCTCGTGAAGTGTGTTGGTCAGCGGAATTGAACTCGGGAATTGAGCAACGGAAATAAATGAAGTGACAATAGTTTGCTCTGAGGTACTTGAGATATAGAGACAAAGCGTGTGTTGAATGCGTTAGAGATTTTTTGAGTAGACTTCGCGGTTAAGATAATAGATATTATATATGGTCAGCGCAGGGATGGAATTTGACGGGCAGGGTGATTTGCCCGTCTATATTTTTAGTTAAATTCATCAAAACGGGTATTTGATTTACGGAAACTTTTAAATTTGATGGGATGTTTATTTTTAGTTAAATTCATCAAAACGGGTATTTGATTTACGGAAACTTTTAAATTTGATGGGATGTTGGGATTTGAAATTCCAACCCTGATTAGTGGAATTGAGCAATTGAAATGGATGTACTTATATATAGAGACAAATTGTGTTGAATGGTTAAGAAATTTCATTTGAAGAAATTTAATGATTAAGATAATAGATATTGTATATAGATAATACTTCCTTAAATTTTATTAGTAAAATTGGTGAAAGATAATCTTAAAAATAGATTATTATTATTAAATTAATAATTAGTTAATAATATAATATCTAATAAAAATATATATAATATGTTATTAATCATTAATATTTAATATATTTATAAATTATAAAATATATGAATAAAATCAATGGTAAATATATTATTTACATTTACACTTTTACACTTATAAATTATAACACATGCAAATAAATAAATAAATTTAGTTGTGTTTGAAATCTGAGCGCATCACTTTTAGTTTCGGTAGATGACACCTAACATTATACGTTTACCTTTTAGTAAATGATTATGGAATATCCTTTTCGTTATCCAAACATAACTTTGTTGGCATACCTTTTTACCATAGATTCCTTTAAATATAATTTAATTTCAATATATATATTGAATTTGGATTACAATGGGAGCACACGGAAACGGATTTTTTTGGGCCACAAGTTTAATGAAATGGATATGTCATTAATGCTATGGTAGATCGGGTACATTCAAGTAACTAATCATCAATCTATCTAAATGAAAAATGAGTTATTTCATTTTGTTACACATTTAAATTAAATTTATTAAATATTTTTATTTTTTAAATAACTTTATACATAATTATTATTATTTTAGGTTGGTTAATTCCTTGAGGTGTTCTCTATGGTTATTAGTTTAACCATGAATCCTTACACTACCTCCTTTAGCCTTCACGGTGACAAGATTGTTGGATTTTATTTGAAAGATAAAAGATATTGACTAAACCATATACCACTCATGCAATAATTGTCTCTATATAATGTTTTAACTTTGAAAATATAAATTTATTTTACAACACAAAATTGCATTTAAACCAAAAAGAAAACGAAGGAAAAGCACATCTAGCTATATAAGATATCATATACAAATTCCCAATGTTGGCCCTACATGGAAGAGTAAATAATTGGATGAATGTGGGCATTGGGCAACGCCATATTAAACATAACCATTTATCTTAAGACATGCGTTGTCCCAGGTCTCCAAATTTTATGAACCTCACATGCCTCCAACTTTTATAAATGTGCCTCACCATGACACGTTATCAATAATATTATCATGCACATATTACAAATCTCTAGTAATAGTTATACTTGGAAATATGACATAGAAATTTAGACTTTTACCCTTACTAGTCCATGCCCTTCGAGGAGTAGGGACTATAGCAAACGGTTTTCAACATTTCTATTAATCATGCACAAGAGCACAAGAACCGATGACCTTTCCAAGTTTTAGCATAAATTTTTGGGTAATTCGTATATTTTTTAAGTTGTGTTTCATTAACTTATCTAAGGTTTTATGTTTGACCTCTTATTTGGCCTCATATCGAGGTAAGAGGCTTCCCAAACATAGAAAGAAGGGCTTGAAACTAAATAAATTAAATATGCAACAAGTAAGGTGAATTAATGCTAAGTTTCAACTTAGCATTAATTCTCAAACATTAAATGTTTAATGTTTTTGGACGCATAAAGTCTATAACCCGCTTTGTAATGTTTGGAGGCGGCCTTGGTGTTGGTGTCTCACAGTGACCTGTGTCATGTCCCTGCAACGTGTTTTCTCATGTCCATGTTGTTCGCTCATTTCCCTGGGACTCTGAAGGTGTTGGAGGATGAAGGCTTCCATTATTGTCCATCCCTCTATTATGCTCTTTCAAGAACGTCATAGAGGATTGATGTCACCACTGGATTAGGGAATACTATCGCTTTCAGCTTTCCCTCGTGGAAATCCTCAGGCACCTCACCGAACCTCTCAAGTCTCACCAGGTCCTTTCCTTCCTTTCCAATATCTCTAAACAACAATGCAACATGTTCAGAATTCCAAATGTTAGGTTTTCAATTTTGTTTGTTTTTTTGTATTATGTGAGGTCAAGGGAATAGACTGTTACATGCAATCTCTCACTTCCAGTGACATAACACAGAAGTTGGGGAATGAATGATCAGTGGGTGCACAAGAAATACCTCTAAGATTCGGGAAGAGACTTTGCAGAGGATAAATGGCCACGTCGTCGTAGGCTAAATGGCTATGTAGTCGTAGGTGTCCCTCCCAAAACATTGATGATTTTTTGCACAAGTATTCATATGTAAGTCCTCAATAATTTGAATTTTTAAAATAGTTACATTTTCCCATAGAAATCTGTATACAGTTTAATTTAACTTCTCCATCATTTTTCACCTTCAAAATATTGAAATTTAACCATAGAAAGTTGTGTATAGTTTCTTAATTCTCCATTCAAATGAACATGTTATAATCAGGAATTAGTATGCTTCCTGAAGGGCATAGCACCAAACGAGTGGGGACAAGCTCACAAATGTTGTCATGGTACCAGAGGAGCCATCGGTTGTTGGGGATTTATGTTTTTCCATGCTTTTCAGGCTACGGACGATCAGTGGGTGCAAAAGAAATACCTCTAAGAATTGGGAAGAGAAGTTTCCGAGGATAAATGGTCGCACCATCTTTGGCATCCCACCAAGAACATTGACTATTTTTTGCACAAGCATGCATATATCATATGTAAAAACATTGCAGATATGACCATTAACTATCGAATCGTCCATCAACTTTGAATGGGAAGACGTGCATCGATTAATCCATTCTGATTCATTCATAAGATCCTTTTAAGTTCGTAAAATACTGGGGCAAGGTCAGTTCTGGGAATCAAAAGAATCTTGATTGAGTCCTTTATGGTGTAAGGGGGCGGTTTCTCTTCCAACATCTGTTGGGTCGCCGCCTAGTTGCAATACTCTTCTTTTTCTCCATTTTTGTTTTTCAAATTATAGGATGAAAAAATCTCTTTGTTTTATTTCTCCAATTCATTACACACTGCAAATACAAAATAATAATTGTAAGTAACCAATTACATACATAATAATGAATGAGTAAAGGCAGAACGAGATTTCAATTCAATTGTTGCAAAGTAGTATGAAGTAGCTATGTATGTGCTTATAATGAAATAGTTACATGTGATGGTTATTAGTGGTTGGATATTGGCCTGCTTTGAAAGATCCTCCATGCATTCTAGTTGATCCATGTTGAACACAAGACATTTTTCAATTAAGTGTTGCACCTAAACCCTATCTCTCTAGAATTAACATCACTACTTCCAATACAATATTTTTGAATACCAAACTTTAATATACCAAGAATAAATTGAGGATTGATTTTGCTCACGACACTATTAAGAGTAGAAAATAAGATTATCACTCACCAAGATAATATATGATGATGATGAAGATGCGTCAGGATTCTTAGTGTTATCTCCCATTGCGGGTCCTACAATTTTAACGTTCCTGAAAAGATGCAACATTTACTGGATCTATCTTTCTTTCTTCACATGAAATCTCGACAACGAGTGAAAAAAAAGCAAAATGTTCTTCTTATGCAATCTCGACATCAAGTGAAAGAAAAGTGGAATGTCTTATGCAATCTTGACAGTTGGTGAAAGAAAAGGTGGAAAGTGGATGAAATCTCAACAATGGGTGAAAAAAAGGTGGAATGTGGATGAAAGCAATAAAACACTTAGAAATGCAATATTTAGATGATGAGCACTGCATGGATGACGATGGTTCTCTCTCCAATTTATTCACCGAGACCTCTACACACCCATGTGCCAAGTGAAAAGTTATTTGTTCCAAACTCGCACTTGTATCTCATAACCTCGGATTTCCCAGGAGATGATGATCGAGTGACTTGAGGCAGTATGCTTATTCCCTCAAAAATTCTAGTGCTATCCTTGGCTAAAGCATCGAAAAATTCTTGGTGTGTGATAAAGTTGTCCCTCCTGAAGACACACCATGTTCAAATTTAGATAAGGATATGTGACCATTCAATCTTATCATTAAACCTATGAGACCTGCTTGAATCCAAAACATGTGTCATTGAATCGACATATTGTTACAAAGTTTGTTCCTGTAGGAATTTAGTACCATAGATTGATCTTATCCTCATAAGAACACAGAGAAGGATTAAAGAAAACTCTAGTAAGCCCTAAATAAATACCAAGTTAAAATTGATTTGTTTCCATTTTTATTCCGTGTTTTATTGATGGATCGGTGTATTTTGTTGATGGGTTGGTGTAAGATGAGTAACTAGATACATTTATAGTTTAGTAGATGTGTTAAATTTAAATGAAATGAGAAATTAATTAAATGGATACATATAATCATAATAAGAGACAAATGATATATTACTGAAAATAATTTGTGTTTCTCCCGGTCATTGGATCAATGTGTGTTTTAATATATTTGTCTTAACCAGGCGGTGTACGACAAAACATCATAGTTCGGTGTATAACTATTATAGTTGTTTGTGTGGAGTATTGTCAATTATTAATCAATTATTTATGTTTCAAGTGGGAGAAGCTAACTTGAAAGGTGGCCCACTCTGTCACTATTTTCAAAGGTGGCCCTCTATGTGAACTAATGTGGTTTGTTAGGAGTGGAAGATGGGTTTTGAAATCTTATAAAATATTGCATCGTGCTCGCATGCCATAGTCGTGGAGTTTGGGAGGCGATTTACTCCACCATTTTTTTAATAAGTACCATGATAGTTCTCATTACCATCATCTCTCAACGATAGAGAATGTAGATGGAAAAAAGAAGCCAATCATAGAAACCTTAGTGGGTGCAAGGATAACATTTTTGATGGTATGATTCTCTCTTTGCATGCGAAAGCCCATGTATATGTTGTAATTAGACTCTTGAATTGAGTCTTGTTTTAATTAAAAGTTGCAGTTGGTCAACTGCATAAACATGTAACTGCATAAAGTAAGTACTCTACTTCTCATTTGTTGTAATCACTGTAGTTATTTGGTGAACTACATAAACATGGTAACTAGCTACTGTAACTAGCTTCTTTTTTTGGGCACGTTTTTCCCAACGAGTTTTCCTTTCTAATCTTGAACCTGTAGAGTGCTACAGTAATCCACTGAACAGAGTCCATTATATGAGTTAACAAGAGTCCTACAATAATCTACTGAACTGAGTCCATTATATGAGTTAACAACCTGACAAGAGATAGGCGAGACAACGGGTAGGAGTGCTACATTATTCCACTGAACTAAGTCCATTATATGAGCTAACAAGAGTACTAAAATAATCTACTGAACTAAGTCAATGTTATTCCATGTGCTTCCTCCCTCTTCGCGGAAGAGACTTGGGACTTCTTGGCTATCTCTGAAATCAAAGTGTTTCCATATTCTTGGCAGGGACTTGCTTCTCCGCAACCCTGCTTGTTTATTATGCTTTTTTAAGGAAGTAAAGAGATTGGAATGTATATTAGTATGGTTTGTGTGAAAAAATGATGTAAGTTTTCTTCAAAAGTAGATTGAGGTTCAAAGTATATCATGTTAAAGGAGGGATTTAAAATCTTCCTGATTTCTAAGTCAGGATAAGGATTTAAGTTAATGATCAAGTTTCTTGACATAATTAGACTATGAATTTCTACTTCATTTTTTATTTTTTTAGGAAACTCCCTAAGCACTTACCCTCATTCCAAGGATAGTACTTAGGGTCAATCAGATTATGTAAAAGCTTGAAACTTTGTCAACAATATACTCATTAAGAGCTCAACATGTCACTTGCAACTTTTGAACCTAGCTACAACCGCTAAGACTAAACCCAATTGACTTATGAATTGTTTATTATCAAGTAGATATTTAGTGTAGAAATCTCATACATATTTTATAAAACACAAATGTAGTATATGACATATATCAATGAAAGTGACTTATTATTGGGACACAAATTGTTCCTCATAGAGGCAATACCATAAAGCTATAAATAATATTTAGAATGTCAAGTTTTAAATTTCAAATATATATCTCTAGATTGAACACTTAATGTTTCAAGTGCATTCAATTTACATTTATACACAACCTACCTTTGTCCTTGATATGTCAGTTGTGTCATTTACTCATGCAATGGCCATTAACACTATGATAGATCATGTACACCTTCCATAAAATAAATTGTATCAAATAACATTTTTGGCATTTAATGAAAAAAAATACATTTTGGGATTTAATGAAAAAAAATACATTTTGGAATTTAATGAAAAAAAATTATATTTACAAGATATGTTGATGTTTGCATATTTAGGAGAATCTTTCTTTGTGTTGATGAGTATGTTAATTGGCCAATAATGTACATGCAAGTCCCCATTTATAACTAACCATCCATCTATCTATCTATATGAAAAACTGAATTATATATATATTATTACTATAGGTTGGCCAATTTCATGAGGTGCTATGTGTGGATACTAGTTCAACCCTAACTGATACACAATAAATATAGAGTTTAGAAAACCAATTTATGTATATAGTTTGTTAATTGAACTTATTAACTACAAACACTTAGTTCAAGATGCTAAATTTTACAACATGGACATTACATTTTAATAAATTTTCATGCTAATGACATATATCGTGAAATTTATGAGAAGGTAATGGCCACATAGCATCCACTGGAGACACAAGTATTACTAATGTTTGAAATTTCATATTTTTAAGAAGAATTTTTTGAGTTTGATTTTTTTTCACAACCTTAAATTAACTCTCTTTTATTTATCATTTTCAATTTTCATGTGACACGAGATGATTGGAAACTGAGGCCACGCATGATGGTAAGGTATGTTTTTGATGGAAACATGTTTAGTTTTGATGGTCATTCTTAAATATAATTTGGTTTTGATGGCATCATGTTTAATTTTGATGGTCATATTTGTTAGATTTTACTACACCTTAGGTTTGGTCTATTGTTTCCACAATTATACACAATTAACCCAATTTAATTGTAAACATAAACACATTGAGATTCCTAACTTCTTTTAGCACAACGAAACACACAATAATATCATAGATGAATCATCAATACACAAGAGACACAATTTTTGTGTTCTGTAACTTTATCCAATTCTCCAAATCTGAGGAACAAAACCAGTCCTCTCAAAGTTGTACCAAATCTAAGGACAAAACTAGTCCTCTCAAAATTAAAAAAATCTGAGGACAATGTTCTCCTCCAATATACAAACAAGAAACCAAACCTCAACAATATTTTGGAAATCTCCTCTAACCAAAAATCTATTGCAGACCACTTGTACGACATGCTGAGGTCACTTGATGTCATCCTATATGGACCTGCCCTTGCCTACAAGAGCTTGTATGGATGTATGCGATTGTTCCTTCAACAACCCATGTACGCATGTGATTGTTCCCACTGCAACCCGCGAACATGCGAAAAAATGTACGAACACTTCGTATGGCTCATCCCACTTTGTACAATATATTCCTTCTACAATTTTCTCTCTCCCCCACACATGTGGTGTGCCTTTCCTTGCCAAGAACATAAAATAGAGAGTCATCAACCCTAGGCCATATTTTCTCCCTTAACCGAATTTCCCTTTGCTGAAATCACCAATCCTCCTAGCACAAGTGCAGACTCACTTATGCTAGCTCCAGAATAATCTCCATGATGTCACACTATGATACAATGAGATGTCACAATGATCTCTCTCTTTTATATTCAATCCTTGGGGGTCACTATAGAATCCCCTCCACAAGTCAACATCAAATTAGGCTTTCCTTGTGGGTGTGAAAGCCCAACACAAGCCCACAAATCCCATCTCCAAAACCATGAAGCCCCCAACCAAATCCAATGAGGTTTTCACCAAACCAAAAGGCTAATATCGTGCCAACAAAGATTCCCAAATGATTGACACCTTGGCCTCTTGTGGAAATACTTCCCAAAGCTACAAAATCCACACTCCCTCTTAGCGAGGGAGGTATTCTCTACCACTCCTAGCTTGTCTCTAAAGTAGACAAATTTCCCCTTCATTAGAGGTTTGGTGGGAATATCTACAATCTGCTCATCTGTGGAAATGTGTTGTAGCTTCACAACTCCCTTCTTCACCTTGTCTCTGATGAAGTGGTATATGATCTCAATGTGTATCGACTTATCATGAAACACCAGGTTCTCTGAGAGTTTGATACAACTCCAATTGTCATAGTGAATCATATTAGGCTCCAACTCTTGTCCAAAAAACCCTGTAAGAATCTTGTGAAGCCAAATAGCTTCACAACTAACCAAATTGGCTTCCATATACTCTGCCTCTGCTGAATTGAGTGCCACATACATCTGCTTCTTATTGAACCAAGAAACTACTATTGATCCAAAACTAAAGAAAGGACTAGAAGTAATCTTCATGTCAACTGCACTACCTACCCAATATGAGTCTGAGTATCCATCCAGCCTCACTCCATCAGTCCCGACATATCTAAGACCAAATCCAACTTTACCTCGAAGGTACCTAAGCACATGTTTTGTTGCCACCCAATGCACCTTCCTCGACTCAACCATGAACCGAATCAAGGTTTTAACAACAAAACAAATATATGGCATGGTGTTAACCGGGTACATCAACGAGCCAATCAACTGCCTATACATCGTGGGATCCACAAGTTTGAATATGAAGCTCCCATATTTATTTGATTGGTGGTCATAGGTGTAGACATGCACTTACAATCCATCATTCCAAATCTCTTCAATATCTCAACGGCATACTTCCACTGTCCGAGGAAGATCTTTCCTAGTTGTTGCCAAACCTCTAATCCTAGTAATTAATGCATCAATCGAATGTATTTCATCTCGAACTCTGAATCCAAATCCTTCTTGCATTTGGAAATGAATTCCTCATTCCATGTGAGGAATATATCATCGACATATAATACCAATATAAGAAGACTCTTACCAACCTGTAAGAGATATAGGTTGGGGTTTTCTTCACTCTCAGTGAAGCTCAAGCTCTGTAAACACCTGTAAATTCTTGAGTACCATGCCGAGGTTCCTTCTTGAGTCCATACAAGGCTTTCTTTAATCTACAAACATGAGATTCCTTCCCATGTACCTCAAATCCCCTAGGTTTCTCTATGTACACCTCCTCCTCAATTACACCATTGAGGAAATATATCTTCACATCCATTTGATGAATCTTCCACCCCATGACTGAAGCGAGAGAAATAATCATCCTCATAGTAGTATACCTAGCCACTAGAGATAAAGTCTTCTCGTAGTCTACTCCCTCTTTCTGGGAGAACCCTCTTGCTACGAACTGTGCCTTATAATTCTCGATACTGTCATCTGCAGTTTGCTTGATCTTGTATATCCATGATTTCCCTTTTGCTCGATGTTGCTTCTTGATTTTCCATCTTCAGTATGCTCGATACCACCATCTTGGAAGTTACTACTGACTTCCCTTTTAGTCTCATAACTATATCCCATACATCATTCTTCATGATGGATTGGTACTCCTCCATCATGGAATCCTTCCAAACCCATTGGCTTGCTGCTCCTTTAAAAATGGAAGGAAAAATCAATAATGTTACTCATAAGAGCCACATATGAGCCAAATCTTTCCAGTGGTATTCTCTCTCTACGGGTGTTTTTGGGATTTGTATGTCTCTCGACATCCTTTAGGGTCTCTCAAAGCCATTTAGGTCTTGTTTCCTGACTACTAGGAGGATCTACTGGATCCTCCTCCTCCTCTGACTCCTCATGATCTAAGGGTTGCTCCCCTGTATTGAATGCGATTTTACTCTCCTCAACCTTTGGAGCCTCTTTCTCCTCACCACCTGTTGGGATCTCTTGAGACCTCCTGAAAGACAAATCCTCCTTAAATATGACATCCTGACTGACCTCAACATATTGTTGTCCTGGAATGTAGATCCGGTAGGCCTTCGAAGTCTCATTGTATCCTACAAACACACTCTTCCTCTCAAAAGGTTCTAACTTCGTCCTCTTCTCCTTATGAACATGGATCTATACTGGACAACCAAATATTTCAAATTCCCTATCTTTGGTCTCACACCTATGAATGCCTCCTCATGAGTCTTTTCCTCCAAGATTCTATGAGGACTTCTGTTATGAACATAAATTGTCATGTTGCATGCTTCTACCCATAACTCTAATGGTATATCCTGGTCATGCAACATTTTCCTAGTGGCCTCAAGTATGGTTCAGTTCTTCCTCTCAATAACCTCATTCTATTAGGGGTTGTAAGGTATTGGAGTCTCCCTCTTAATCCATGGTTTCTTACAAAATTTCATGAGTTCGTTGGAGGTATACTCGCCAAATGAGGTATACTTTCCCCCATTGTCTGACCTCATGACCTTGATCCTCTTCCCTGTCTGATTTTCCACCAAAGCCTTGAACTCCATGAATCGACTAAAGTTTTTATCCTTGGTCTTCATGAAGTAGATACATGTCCTCCTGGAATAATCATCAATGAAAATCACATAATATTGGCGACCACCCGTAGATGGAACCGAGATCGTTCCACTCACATTTCAATGTAACAGGTCCAATATACTCTTGGACCTAATATCACTTCTTTGAAAAAAAACCTTAACATTATTGCCAAGTGTACAACCTCTACATACTCCTTGTTGCTTAGTTACGAACTCTAGGAGACATCTGACCATCTTGCTTAACACTAGTAGAGATTGGTGATGCAAGTGTCCCAATATCCTATGCCAAATATCACATGGGTTATCATTATCATGCACTAGGGCCTGAGATGGATGACCTGTTAGCTTGTAAAGACTTCCATCACGAGTTCCAATGACTTCTGTTGAATCAAGACTCAAACACTTTGGCGAAGCAAGAACCTTCCCATTAATGAAAGCCACTGCATACCCCCGTGCCCTCCATGGCAGAGATAGAGAGTATATTCTTCTTCAGTCTAGGTACATACAATACTTCACTCATCTTGAGAGGCTTTCCATACTTCATTTGAAACGAAGTTGTTCCAATTCCCTTCACTACATACTTTCCATTGTCTCCAATTTGCACATGCAATCATGATTTATGCTCTGTTAGATTGGTGAGTGATTTTTGTGACCCTGTCATATGAGGAGAAGATCTGATATTGACTAGCCACATTTCCATGGTGACCTGCCTGGAACAAGAACAATAACAAGTACATAACTCTTATAGTGTTGTGACCAAGAAATTGTTTCAAGATGATCCCCTTCTCTTGAAATCCCAAGCTATGATACCATGTTATATTTTACTGCACCTCATGTCTGGTCTATTGTTTCCACAATTATACACAAATAAACCAATTGAATTGTAAACATAAACACACTGAGATTCCTAACTTCTTTTAGCACATCGGAACATGCAATAAGATCAGAGATGAATCATCAATACACAACAGACACAATATTTATATTCTGTAACTTTATCCAATTCTCCAAATCCGAGGACCAAAACTAGTCCTCACAAAGTTACCAAATCTGAGGACATAAATAGTCCTCTCAAAATTACCAAATCTGAGGACAACCTTGTCCTCCAATATACAAACAAGAAACCAAACCTCAACAATATTATGGAAATCTCACTGGGAGAACCCCATCCTACCAATTCAGTATAGAATGGATGGTTATTAAGAGACTTGGGAAAGCAGTTCCTCTTTATGCTCTCTTTAATCCTGAAGTTTTCACAGGATGAACTGGGAATTCATTCCAAATCCCCTATTTATATAGAAGTTACAACACACAGAAATGGATCAAAAAAAGAAAAAACAAAATTGGTTCCCGCCCCCCTCCAAATTGTCCCTCTTGAAGTAAGGCAATTGTTGTTTACTTAAAGTATTAAGGGGAAGCTTATAAAGAAAAAAAAAACTTATTGGGCTTGCCCACACCTGGGCGACCATATCCGTGCAAGTGGAGGTATGGAAGGCTATTTTGAATATAATTTTTTGAATTAGCGGGTTCAAAAGTGGGTTAGACAAGATGAAAGAGTTCTCATCTTTCCAACTTATTTATCACCCTTTTTATGAGGCTCTCCGTGCTGGGGTGCCCCTTCGGGTAGCCCAATACGTCATGAACTACCCATTAAGATATGAATGGTTTAGGCTGCCCATTAAGACATGTAACTTCCCGCCAGGGTGGATATTTTATCTACACCAAAAATCTATCAATAGTGCATTGTCTAATAATTAAAAGTTCGTATTTTTCGTCTTAATCGTTCGGAAATAATCTACTAGAATCTATAGGAAGGAAATGAAAGTCTAATATAAAGGGGGTGGGGCACTTAACAGTTGATCCCGGCACAAGCATATTAAGAAACTAACAAACATATACCTTTCCTATCTTGGTTCACAACCTCATTCACCATTATTTGCTTATAAAATTTCTACTTTTGGGGGTACACCTGGTAATCGGCAGGCTCGAGAGGAGGAGGTATATTTTATCATAGCTTGTATAGGGTTTAGGATAAGAGCTTGGATCAGGGTTTAGAGTTTGATGGACTGTGCATGGGACAAATTGATCACTCACTGGGAAGTGAAAACCTGTGACTGTATTCGTCCCGAAGAATCGTGAATAGGTTCGCTCTTATCCCATCCGAATATTCTTTTCAAATGTAGGTGATGACCTATTCTTTGCAATTCCAGTTGAGCATTTTTTTCGTTCGATCAATTAGCAACCGATCGACCACTACGCCTTTACTTTGAAACAAGTTCTTAAATTGGCTCTGGTTTTGAATATGGATATAGGGAAACAAGGTCAATTATATCTAGATTTTTGTGCCACTAGACCATCGATCGAAAGTGGAACTCCAGCTAATCAAAAGTGCTATGTCCCCGATGGATCATCATTGATAACGATAGCATAAGCTACACTCCAGCCGTACCATCAAAATCAGACCCTACGTCAGCGACCTCCCCTGGGGAATATAGTTCACATACTATTCACTCAACCTCCTTGCCCACATTGCCAACTTATCTTATACTAGGTAAAGGCTCAAACCTTAGAGAGAGAAAGCAAACCTTAGGCTAGGGTTCAAGGTAGAACAAGTGGATAACTATGAGGTTTAGGCATAAAAAGAAAGGAAGTAGGTCTATTCTTAAAATGCAGTGGGTTCTAATTCCTGAATCATATTGGCAAGGCTCCTCAGTGGAATGGGTATGGCACCCAGAATAATTCCTAAGGTAAGGTAGTAGGGTAAAGGATTAATAGAATAGTTGTATAGTATAGTGATCTTAATCTATGGGTTTTTGGTACTATCTGCCTTAATTTCTCTTATTGGGTTGTATATGTATGCGATGAATATGGGAATATTAATAAGAAGACAACTAATACAACACATATAAGGAATAGGCAACTTAACCTGAAGTAAGTAACTAAAGCAACACCATTATAGCAATATTTGCCTAGCCATTGTTATCTTGCACAGAGGGCCTTTTTCCATTTCCCTATGCAGACTTATCATCCCCTTTTGATGAATCCAGAGCTAAAAATATACATTTTTCCACATATACGCTCCCTATCTGCTATGCAAGATGTGTATATGCTTGTTGATCCACTACAGCCCGCGTACATCGAGATTTGTCCCAGAAAATACAAAATGAGGCCGAGTTTACATGTCACGATAGGAGATCTCTGATCCTTGGCCTTCCATATACTGGAAACGTTCTGACTCAACCCTTCATTTTCATCTTGAAGGCTATAAGAGCACAATTTCAACCTATGGAAAAAAAGGAGAAAACATTCAACTTTGAGAGCAAAGTTACTCTGAAGAAATTAATTCATATTGAGTCTGCATCCCTTTGTCCCTCAAGTCTGAACATAGTGTTCATCCCCCAAGCTCTTTCCCTATTGTTGAGAGGACCTCATTGCCTCTTTCCTATGAGCTTGCCTTTGGCATCGTTAGTAAATGGTAGAGACTTACCAAACATGGGTACCCTAGTTAGAACCTCTTTGTCATTTGGTGCCCATGCCAAGTTTTTCCTTAGGACTAGGAGTCCATTATAATTCAATACATGACTGTATGATGAGCCTCACTTCTCATTCATGCACATGCGGCCTTATTACCCACAGACTCCCAAAAACGAGTCTCAGTTAATCTTTTTTCCGACTCGTCTAAAAACTGAAAATATCTTTGAGTGATTTGTCCCTTTCACGCTCGTTAAAGTTGGATTTGAAAGGTCATGCGTCTTAGTTAAGATCTTTTCCAACTCACTACGAAAAATTGAAAAGATTGTCGAGTGAACTTGTCTTTTTCACACTCATAAATTGGATTTGAAAAGATGTCTATTTGGCACAAGTTTACCCCTTTTTCACACCAAGTAGACTAAAAGATATAAAAAAGGACATTTTTTGGCGTTAAGTTGTGATTGCATCTCATGCCCTCGCTTGCAGTATTGAACCTTTAGATGATTCTCGCTTTGCGTTATAAACCATTGCCTAAGCAATTTGCATCCTCAACCAAGTAGAGCCTTGTTTATATCCTTCACAATTTGACACCCTATACCCTGGAGGGAACATCACCCCGAGTGTCCATCTCCCGCATGCATTCCCTTTCATTAAGCATAGGTACGTTCCACAGCTGGAACTAGTTTTTCTTACTTGCGACACTCGTTCACTCCTCTATATCATAGAATTCATTTGTTATGAAAAAACAAAAAAAGATGGGTGGGAAGGGAGTACTATATTGTAATTAGAAGCAATCGTGTCACCTTTGAACATAGCACAAAGTTATTGAGTCCTTGTGTCATCATAATTTTGGGTTTAGCATGACATTAGGAAGCTGATCTCACTACAAATATTTCTCTACCGACTGGTTACTCTTCCAATCCCTACAGAGAACATTATGGATGCCTCTTGCATCTAATTGTCACATCATTGAGTCCACGCTACCGGAGTCCACCATATGTCTCATGCTCTTCTTCAAAGGAAGTCTATCAACTTGTGTCAGCCACTCCTAAAAAATCTTGACTTCACATGTTGGCCATACCCTCAATTTTGTCTCAGAATCACATGATACTATGGTATTATCATGCACCCTATCCCTACTTTCATCATTGGTAGGTCACCTTGAACCCAACAATCGACACTTCATCATTGGTCGTTGACTGGGTAGTTTCCCTTGTGTTCGACGCAAGACATCTATTCACACTTTGGGATTCGTGCAGTGTCTTGGATGCCATTAGCCTTATTGGTGGTTTCCTCGCCTTTGTCAGCAGTTTTTCATCATTGGATGCTATTCAAAGGGTCTTTTTCGTGTACCGCTTGCATTTGGCACACGTGGAAGATGCACAGGGTCGTTGGTTCATGAACATGTTCTTCGTCCGATCTCCACCAAATTATGAAGCTCTTGCTTTGTTCCTCGTGCTGACCAATGAGAGATGCCTCAATGCTCTCCTTTCAACGGGTCTCTTTCCATCGACTTTAGCTCATTTATTCTTGATATGGGACCTACAATTTTATGAGTACCTTGAGTCTTGTAGTCATTAGTGGCAGGCTCTCTCGCTATTGACAGATGAGAATACATCAATGTCTCCTGATCAATGGATTTCTCAAGCATTCGACACCAACTCCTTTATTCACCCTTGTAGAAATGTACTCAGTGCCTTGATACCTACTTTCATTATTGGTAGGCTATCTCGCGTTTGTTAACGGTATACCTCAATGACCGGTAATCAAATGACGTCTCATCGTGTTCAACCTCAACTCATTTATTCACATGATGTAGACTTGCACCCTTGGCAGATAGTGTAGAAGACTTGAAGACATCACTATGTTGCCGGAACTTTCCCGAGTTGTTGTTCCCCTTCATTGGACCAGTACCTATTTGACTTCAGTGATAATGGGAGATCAGATTATACTCTGTGGTATACATATATCTTCAGATTGATTTTGAGACTAGTTTCGTTGGGCCTTGTTCGTGACTATGACATCTTTTGGCATGTAACCTCATTTGTATTCGCTTATTCATGGCCATTAACACTTGCTTGGTATATTTTACACATGGATCTGCATTATATTCTTGGCAGCCATGTATGCAAAGTCGGTACATAATGTAATGAATAATTGAGTTCGTCCAACTAGTTCTCTACCACTCCACTTCTGGGTTATTTATAATGTATTTCGGCCATCGCAGATACTCCTCTAATCTCACAAATTAGGGGGCATCTGTTATAGCAAGATTTGCCTCACCATTGTTATCTTGCATAGAGGGCCTTTTTCCATTTCCCTATGAATACTTATCATCCCCTTTTGATGAATCCAGAGCTAAAAATATACATTTTTCCACATATACACTCCCTATCTGCTATGCAATATGCGTATATGCTTGCTGATCCACTACAACTCGTGTACATCGGGATTTGTGCCAGAAAATACAAAATGAGGTTAGGTTTCCATGTCACGATAGGAGATCTCTAATCCTTGGCCTTCCATATACTGGAAACGTTCTGACTCAACCCTTCAGTTTCATCTTGAAGGCTATAAGAGCACAATTTCGACCTATGGAAAAAAATGAGAAAGCATTCAACTTTGAGAGCAAAGTTACTCTGGAGAAATTACTTCATATTGAGTCTGCATCCCTCTGTCCCTCAATTCTAAACATAGTGGTCAGCCCCCAAGATCTTTCCCTATTGTTGAGAGGACCTCATTGCCTCTTTCCTATGAGCTTGCCTTTGGTGGAGGATTGAAATGGTGGAGACCCAGTTGGAAGGAACTTGGTGTCCTTGTTTCGAACCGTGCCGACACGAAAGTTTGTATCATTGTCACTTCTGTTGATCAATTATTAATAGAAATACTCCTTTCCCATCCTATTGATATCTTGCAAATATATTATTATTATCCATGGGCATGTTTGTAATGTTTATTAATGGATTATGCTATTTGATGTGATAACCCCTTTTATATTATCACTGTATACTTGCTCTGCTTGTTTGTTGAGAACTTCTTGCAGGTATAAATCTTTGGGTCAAAGTGTTCAACGGTGGAACATCATCAAACGTTGGATCGAGGTAGGCCTCTTTCTTATATTTAACATTAGTTTATATAGCATATGTTGGAATTGAGTTGATTTCTGCAGTCATACCCGTCTGTTGTGGTTTACCCTTGGCCATAGAGAGTTTTTCCCTTGTAACAAACACAAATTTGATTGTGTTATTATATACGTAATGATCCAATAAGAATCTCAACATCGCCTTCCTTATAAATACCCTCATTGGATTTATGCTTAATGATCTTCAACTTGGACAGCGCCGAGCCAGGGCTCCCTTCATCGGTTGCATTTCAAATTCCTGTAGTGATGGAAAATCTCATCATCCATCGATGTATCATTAATTAAGGTGCATCCACTTGCATCATGTCCACCCTGGTCAAGTGGAGGTTAGGTTACCCAGAACTTACTCCATCTACCATCACCCTTCAGACCTATGATGGTTTTATTTCCCAACTTGAGGGTCTTTATCAGAACGTCCCCATCGAGCTAGAGGGCCGATGCAGCTGCTTTTTCTTATGCTCTAGCTTGGGCATCTGCCTTTGCATCTGACTCTATTCATACCTTGGCACCTTATTCTTACTAGTCATAAGGTCACATTCCTTTCATTGCAGTACATCAACCTTTGGTTGGCCTTAAAAATCTACGACTTGTGCTTATGATTCCACTCTAAGTTACTTTGCCTCTCCTGTTGTGGCGTCAACTGTTATTCCATCCATCAAATCTTCGGGGTTTGTTTGTAGTTCCTAAATCTAAGAAGGGGAACTTCTGACTGACCTTCAGAAAGATTGAGGGGAAGAAAAGAGAAGTGTGACCTAAGCTATCTCCCTTATGCTATGCTCGTTCTTTGAGGGGAAGAAAAGAGATGTACGGTAAGAAACATCTATGGAGTTGTGTCTATCTTTGCTAAAGCGTAATTATGTATTATAAGAAAGAAAGAGTAATGTAATATATAATTCATGACCGGAAGAACAAAGAAGAACAAAATAAATATCAATTGAGTGACTTATTGGGTGGGGATCAATTATTTTCTCTTGAATCCAAATGGGTTCTTAAAGCCAAAAGAGAGTGAGGTTAGCAACGCAAATCTAGTTGCATTAATGAAGGAGGAAGTGGAGAAGGATCGAAATAAAAAGCATAACGTGCAGGGATTTCTTCAAGTTATGGATTTAGCGCTAAACTAGGCATCTGGAAGGCTGGTTGGTCAATCAATTCTGAATCTGATTTATTTCATTTGATATCTGATTGATTCGATTTTCTAATGGGGGTGGTTTTATTGAGGCCCTTTTCATTGTGTATTACTTTCTTAGGAAGGTAGATAGCGCCCGTACTTGTTCGGGTAGAATCCCCAGGAGTTCAGGGTTGCCTGTATTAGCTAGGATCTTCACCTGTATAGGATGATTACACACTTACTTAGATGTGGCTCTCATTCCATATATGGTACTGGATCCGCTACCTTCACCTCAGTTGATCGAGTAGGATAAGAGCTAGGTACTGGTTACTCGGTCCCAGAAACAAAGACAAAGTAAAAAGAAGGAGAGGCATAACTCGCTCAAGCTCCATAGAAATCAGTTGTACCCACAACCAACCATTCTCTATTTTTTTCACATCCAACTTCGACAGGAGTGGATCTAGGGATCGTAGTAGGAATGGTCAGATGTGAAACCTTTTCCAAACACAATGAGCGGCTAGGGAAGGACCAAACCTAGTAATCTATTACCTAGACGTTATAAGCAATTGAGAAAGAACTTTTTCATATCGAGAGCCCTTCTTTTTGATTGATTGTCGGCTTGTTATTACATATATAATAGTCTCCCCCACACACCGTACCTACTCATGGTTCTTGCGTACTTCCCGTTTTATATATAATAAAACCACTTCTACTCTATAAGTGATGGGTTACCAGAGCACCCAATTGGTAAACACTTCTCCTCTTATCCATGTATCTTCATCCTTGATACCTTGGTACTCCATAGGTAATTTTTTCTATCCCTTAAGAGAACAGACCCGTGATGGGATGGAATGGCATGAGACGCTCCACATTGTTCGACTTTCCTAAAGACAAATGCAATTTATCAACCTGGATTGGGCTCTCCTTTTCCCACAAATATGTTGCAGACCACGTGTACGACATGTTGAGGTCACCTGACGTCATCCTGTACGGACCTGCCCCTACCTAAAGCTTGTACATATGTACGCAATTGTTCCTTCAACAACTCGCGTACATACACAATTGTTCCCAATGCAACCCACGTACATGCGAAAAACTGAATGGAAAATTTGTACGACTCGCTCTACTTCATACAATATCTTCCTTCTATTTTTTCCTCTCTCTCCCACATGTGTGGTGTGCCTTTCCCTGCCAAATATAGAAAATAGAGAGTGCTCAACCCTAGGCCAGATTTGCTCCCCTAGTGGAATTTCCCTTTGCTGAAATCACCAAGCCTCCTAGCACAAATGAAAATTCACTGATGCTAGCTCCATCATAATCTCCATGGTGTCACACTATGATACAATGAGATGTCACAATGACCACTCTCGTTTATATACAATCCTTGGGGATCACCATAGAAGTCCCTCCACAATTCACCATCAAATTAGGATTTCCTTGTGGGTGTGAAGCCCCAACATAAGTCAAGAAAGCCCATCTCCAAACCCATGAAGCTCTCAACCAAATCCAAGGGGGTTTTCACTAAATCGAAAGGCTAATATGGTGCCAACGAAGATTCCCACATGCCTAACACTTTTTCCTCTTGTGGGAATACCTCCCAAAGCTACAAAATCAACAATCCTTGAATATAGTTTGGTTTCAATGACCCAAATCATTAATTATAAAAAACTATTTTGTTTTAATAATTTAATCACTATTACAGATAGGCTAAAAAATCGACGAACTATTACGACGATTGTGATAAAATCAATTTTTTTGTCGAAAAAAAATTTAAAAAATGAAATTTTATTGTTTTTTTTTAAAATTAGTCCCGATAACGTCGGATTTCTGATGTGTTCTAAGGTCATTGGAAGTACGACGCCCAGTTCTGACACTTTAATATAGTCGTTTTTAGGTCAACATAATGGTCATTGACTTCGAAATGGTCAACCTTAATTTAGGGTTATAGTCGTCGGAATTCCGACGATGACGAATCTAAAAATTAGTTAATTCGAACCGAATTTCGACTAATTTGTTATAGTTGTGACATCTTTTATGTGTTATAACTCTGATAATCTTCATTTTTATGTGAAGGTTTGCTTGTTGATTAAGAGATCGAACTGATCTTTGATCTACAGAGCTTAGTTTTGTGATCATTGTTCAAGGCGTGCGAGAATATTTTAGACTTTGAAGGTTAGTTAAATATTTTTTTTTCTTTTGTCTCCTTTAATATTTTATAACCTTATACGTTTATGTAGATTTTATGTCGTCTGTGAACATGCTAATTTTTCCATGCTTATATGTGACTTGATCTCTTGCC
>SNQJ01S0126564.1:11343-37668 GCA_010110895.2 Picea sitchensis
TGCTTATTGTTGTTTTATTCAACTTTTCAAAGTTGAGGTCCTACAGCTGCATTTGGGCCTCTTCGTACTTGTTCATTGGTTTGTTGTTTGACGCTTCCTCTTCTTTGATTCAACTTTGGAGGGTTGGGGTCCTGCATCCACGATTGGACATGTTGTTGCAGTTTGCAGGCCATGGGCTGCACTTCTATCCTTTCCCATTCACCGGTGAGTCTCAGTGTCGTGGTTGCATTCTTGTTCATTGGTTGTTGTTTACTATTTCCACTTTGCAAGTAAGAATTTTCAATACTGGGAATGCCTGAGCCAAAATCCTCTTCTAGAATATATTTCGTATGTGACTACTACGACCAGAGAAACAGGAGTGTGACATTGTCCTGGTGTTGTTCTTGAGGTCGTTGTTTTCTAGAGATCCCACCACTATCGCAGCTATAGTGACATGGAAAAGGTTGACAAATCTATGACAAGTGCATTCAGAAGAATACATGAAGAACATGAAAGAAATCATATTGATACTATGAAAACGATACGTGCACTTGGAAATACATTGCTTACTCTTCAAAAAATCTCTGCTCAACAAACAGTTGACGTTGCACTTTCCCTGCCCCTAGACTGTGGTTCAAGGAAATGTGTCTTCACAAACACATCTCCACTTGATAAATGAAAATTGGAACATGGTTTTACAGTTGGGCCACCAAAAAATACTATTAAGATAAAATAATATGAAATTTTTTGCAGTGGATATAAACAACATCTCTTTTGACTTGAACCAGAGTTTGTCGAGCTCTAACTATATTTCATAGCTAAGAATGTTTTTCCCATAGTTAATGTGTTTCTATGCCTTCATAATTATGAGACTAAGTGTTTTTGTGTGAGGGATAAAGTTATTATCTCCCTTTATTTTTCCTCTTCTATACTTACCCATTTTTCCCTTTTCTTCTTCCCCTCTATTATGCGTTTATGGGTCTATACTTATTCGTGTTTCTGTTCTCGCGGGTTCCCCTGGTGGAGAATTGACAAATCCTCATCTCCATCTATATCTTCACATCATGATTTTGACTGACCATCGTTTGTTTTCATACTTAGCCAATTTTATGAACGCGGGTTCGCAGATAGGCGTTATTGAACGTTGGTGTCCCATGTTCGGGGTATACATCTTGCACCCAAAACTTCGGTGATCTAAAATTCGACCCCAGAATCCTCAAACTACCAAGCCTAACTCTACCTACGATGAATCTACCTGACTGACCCGCCTTTCCATACTTAGTCGAGTCTTCAAAGTTTCGTGGGTTCACAGACTCCCGGGTTCACAAAAGTTTAAAAGCATTTTTCTCTCCCCTCCATCCTCGCGACCTTCCACCCTTCCCAATGCATATTAATAATGATTTTACTAGTGACAAATCACCAGACAACTTTGAAAATATTGGCATTAATAAGCGGAAAGCTCGAGGAAATCTCCCATTAAAACGCATTAACGGGTGAATATTACGGGATCTGATGATTTTTTGCGTCCATCTTGAATTGGCAAAAATTGTTGGTTATTTTAGTTTTTTTAAGGCATCATCATAGTAAGAGTGCAATATTATACTACCCCACTATCATCCACAAAGGTCTTGACGTCATGTCCATCTTTAATGTTGTGCATATATTGTAGGTTGTCGTATTTGAGAATATGCTTGCATATGGAAATGTTAACTCATGTTATTAGTGACTATTCATCACACATATTCAAAAATATTGGCATTAATAGGTGAAAATATCGAGGACATCTATCATTAAAATGAATTAAACCAAGATTTATGGAAGATTATACTATCATCCTCCAGCGTTCATTTTAAATATGTATTCCCATTTCCCTCTATCATCGAAAACTTGGGCTTTAAGGTGCCTTCATTGTAATGTTCCTTGTCATCCACATGTGAGACAAATTAGAGATGCCATTCAGGCCTAGTTGAAATACGAGGGAATGGTTTTATGTGACGTCATCTCTAAGAAAAAAGAATTATGTTAGACAATAGAAACTCAAACACAAAAAATTCAAGTATCTTATGTTTGGTATTCTCCCCGTATTCGATGCTTTGGTTGGTTGAAAGGACTGCTTGAAGATTTGTATGTTGAACTTCTTTTTTTTGTTACTGGAAATCGGAAGGGACTTTCAAGTCACCTGTAAAATGCTCCTTTGTTGAAGTATATATCTTCTTCCAACAACACATATTTGGCAAGTGTATCAAATCCTGTAGACCACACAAGAATTTATCTTTCGTCAGAGGAGTCACACATATTGTGGCTTGCGAAATGGTCTGGAATATCAAGAAATGACACAAAATATTACTCCATGCGCGAATATACTCAGAAGGAAATTATAAATTTGGATCCTCACAACTGTGAGAAACTGTATGGGTGGTTGAATCAACATCCTAAAATTACAGAAGTTTCTATTTCAAAGTTTGTTGAGAGACTTCTGGGTGTGGTAACAGACTTGACATAAAGTCAGATTCTTTGTCAAAGTTTGTTCACTGACCTCTAGATTTAGTAACAGACTCCACATACAATCAACTTTCTATCAGTACTACACATTTCTTTCACTTTTCCTATGCATATGATTTCATCTGGGTCGAAGATCTTGCCGCTCTTTGCAAGAATATTCTCCTGGTAGTTGAAGGTGGGTATATAACCAGGGAACGAGGCTCTCAAAAGTTTCTGATGCCTGCATCTCCATGTAACTGGGAACATTTAATGGGAAGATATTTTGGATTATGGAATTTGCAACACGTTATGAAGATTACTTTATACTACCACCTTCTGCAAGAAGTTTGATGTGTTCAGGGAATGAGTTGGTTTCTGAAGATCACCTTTTACTACCACCTTCATGTAATCATTTTGTTTCATTCTTTAGAAGAGACCTTGATGTAGTAGGATATTCCAGAGTTGTTTCCACCGAATATCAATCTTCATATTGTTTCCCTTTCTTTGAATAAGGAGAATGCATTTCTTCTGTTGCAGTAGATCCGATATTTGAAAAAAAATGGAGATTGCTCGATGCTTGAAATATTGCCTTATCCGGATCCAATAAATCACCATGGCCTCGCCGCAAGCACCTCTCGAGTTGTTCATCAGGATCACAGATCAATAAGGACAGAGTGACTTCCTGGTCATAGAGTGCCTCCATCACTAGCTTGCATTTGCACAAGTGATTTTATTGCTACCTTCTTTCTTTGTCCTGGTGGTGGATCCTTCTATCCCAACCAACATGATGGAAACAAACTAGCTATAGGGAATTTGATCGCTTCCGGGAATCTGAGTTGACTATATATTAATTTTGGTTAACTTAAAAAGGTTTATGTGTGCAACCTAATGTTAGACATAGAAAATACAATTTCTTATTTCTTAAAATATAAAACAATGTATTTTTTTAACACATGGTTGTTCGAAAAGTTGCAGGTGTTGTTTGGGATTCACGTCCTTCAAGGATGTTGGTTAATCACACAATTAATATTTATTGTGCCAATGCAATCGATTCATCGTCGACTATGGCAATCACATTAACACTACAATGTCAGATAATAGATGTCTTACATGTACCTAATGTTGAGGTCATCATTGCACATGACACCCAACCTCCAAAGATTTATGGACTCACAACAACATTGTAATTGTCATGACAAAGCAACACTAAAGTCGATGCTCTTTGCAGGTTTGACAATCATGTTTTCTAAGGTCTTTGCCAATGACATGCCTACTTGTTCACCGCATTACCGCCCTACATTCAATGGCACTGTTCCCATTTCCACCGCTAGTGTCGATGTTCAAAGATTAAGCTATCTGGAGACTGGAGTCACTGCCAGTGTGGATGCTTGAAGCTGAAACTACCTTGAGCTTGGGGTCACGACTTGTTGCACTTGACATTAGTATCAGTAGTGATCGAAATTTGATTGTATGTCGAGTTTGTTACTACATCCATAGGTCGCTCAACAATCTTTGAGACAGAAGTTGGTTGTTTGTCGAGTCTGTTACAAATTTGTCATAAAAGGTTCTGTAATTTTAGAATGTTGATTCAAACATGCATACAATTTCTCACCTTCGTGAATATCCAAATTTATAATTTCCTTCTGAGTATATTTGGGCATGGAGTAATATTTGGCGTCACTTCCTAATATTCTTGACCATTTTGTGAGCCACGATGTCTGCCACCCCTATGACGAAAGATATATTCTGGTGTGATCTACAACATTTGATACACTTGCCAAATCTGTGTTGCTGGAAGAAGCTATATACTTCAACAGAGGAGCATTTTGTAGGTGACTTGAACGTCCCTTCCAATTTATAGAAATAAAACAAAGAAATTCAACATACAAATCTTCAAGCAGGCCTTTAAACCAAACAAATGATCGAATACGGGGAGAATACCAGCCACAACATACTTGAATTTTTTTTGTCTCAGCTTTTGTTGGATAACATGATTTTTTTCCCCCAAAGCTGATGTCACATAAACCACTCACTCGTCTTTGAATTGGGCTCGAATCACATCTCTAAGTTGTCTCAGATGTCGATGACCAGGAACATTACAAGGAAGGCACCTTAAGCCCCAAGTTTTCGACGATAGAAGGAAATTAACACTTAGCAAAGTATGGAATGTTGAATAAAACGCTAATGTAGGCAGGCCCTATCTAGAAGAAACACATTATTCAATAAGTTGGGATAGATCTAACTGGCAGCACCAATGAAGTCCAAGACCTGAAATTGATATTCAACTCATTGTTTTTAACCAGACAATCATTTGATGATCAAGTTGAAATATATAAAAGACTGTCTACAGGCTTGATTCTTGTACAAATTTGCATTTTTTGTCCGCGGGAGCCCCAATTGCAGTTATTATGGAAAACACATTTAAATTTAATAGAATATCTACTGAACTACTTCAAGACATCTATTATGGGAAATAATCTCCATTGTATTTTGTAACCCAGTTTATCTGAATATAGAATATTTGAGGTTTTTGTATGGTGTTTTCCAATGTCTGATATAGTTTTTTATTTTATTTTGTATTTTTTTTTTTAAATTGACTCATTTGCCTATACATCTATTGATAGATGAATTCAACCTCTTTCTACAATAATTTAAGACGCTCTTTGATTTTTGGTTGAACATGCACGACAAGCTTTTTTTTCTACTGCCCAACACTTTGATTTAAATAAAAGCTACTCTATTCACTCCTTACATTTTACATGGAAGAATAATTCGTGATAGGACATAGTTATGTGGCACCCACCCTATACTTAAGAAAGAAATGGGTGGACCTGTCCTGATTTCATCCTTCGGGGTCCCATAAATAGAATGAATTAATGAATCTATTTCAACAAGGAAACTTAGGTGTTGACGTCATGTTCATGTTCAATATTGTGTATATATTACAACTTCTTGTATTTGATAATATCTGTGCATATAAAAATGTTACGTCATATATATATATATATATATATATATATTATTTCTATTTCTTATGGGTTTCAACAAATTTGTGAATTGAAAAACACCCTGCAAATTGGAAGACGCTTTACATTTGGACCACAAATAATCTATTAAGATATATTAATATGAATACTATTGGAATAAATATAATCAAATTCTCTTTAAACTTGAAGTTGTCTTTTTCGACCCCCAATATAGTACATAGTTGAGACTAAATGCTTGTTTCTCCCTTTGTTTCCCCTTCTCTATACTTACCCATTTTCCCCTTGTCTTCTTCCCCTCTATTATCCCTTTGTATTTCTATATTTAGTCGCATTTATATGATCACGGCTTCCTAGGTTGGAGGATTGGCGGATGCTCATCTTCATCTATATCTTCACATCATGAGCTCGAATGACCACAGTCCCTTTCAATACTTAGCTAATTATCTAACCATCGGGTCCTAGGTTTGCGCTATCAAACATTTATGCCCCCTATTCCGTCATATACATCTTGCACCCAAAAAATTATGTGATCTGCAATTTATTCTTTTACTAGTGAGAACGCACCACTGGTTCGAAAACATTGGCATTAATAAATGAACAGTAGATGTTGTTCTATGAGATACTTAGCCCTTTTTCCCTTTTCTTCTATGATCGCGGGTTCCCAGGTTGGTGGACTAACAGATCTTCATCTCCATCTATACCCTCACATGACGAGTATGACCGACTGTCGTTCCTTTCCATACTTAGCCAATTTTATGGACGTGGTTTCTGGGGCTGGCGCTATCGAACTCTGTTGTTGCTTGTTCTGTGATATATATCTTGCACTCAAAACTTTTGTGATCTACAATTCCACCCTGGACTCCTAGAATTTGCAAGCTTCACTCTACCCGGGTTCACAAAAGTTTCAAAGCATCTATCGTTGCCTTCCATCCCCACTACCTTCACGCCCTTCCCAATGCACATTAATTATGGTTTTACCAATGAAAAATGAACACACTGGTACAAGACAATTGGCATTAATAAGCAAAAAACCTCAAGGACATCTCCCATTAACACGCACTACCATTTACAGTACTTGGAATGATCGTCATTCCTTTCCATACTTAGCCAAATTTTTCCACATGTTCTGTTACCAATGAAACGGTATCACTGGTACAAGACAATTGGCATTAATAAGCAAAACCTCAAGGACATCTCCCATTAACACGCACTACCATTTACAAGCATTCTTGGAATGATCACACCTTTCCATACTTAGCCAAATTTTTCCACATGTTCTGCGGTATACATCTTGCACCCAAAATCCTTTGTGATCTAATTCCACTGGCCTCCAACCAGAAACTTCACTTTACCCGGTTCATAAAAAATTTCAAACCATTTATGGTTCTCTTCCATCCTTTCACCATCTTCACACCCTTCCAATGCACATTAATTATTCCAACCTCTAGATTAACTTCCATTGTTTTGTGACCTACAAACCAAGGGTGATTTTAAGAACCCCATGGAATTTATATGTATAATAAATGGCAAATCCCCATGACACATAGGAAAATTCAAAGGCTATTTTATCAAAAATATAATATGTGTATATAATGTTTTGGATAATCTTTCACTGTTTTATACCATCTTGTAAAATCTTGAAGCACCTTCACCGAATTATTAAATCTTGTAAAATTTTGGTGAATTTTTGATAAAATATAAAACCATATATAATAATAGGAAAATGTATTCATTAAATTGTAATATACTCGCTTCACATTTTGGAAAAATAAACATAAATTTTCTATCCTCTAGACAACGTTGAAAGCATCAAGGACCATGTTTGTCAAGGTTCTCACTTTACACTCTTGCATATCCTTCTATAAATTTTGATGATATTTCACCACAATGTTCATATCCGTTGATCCTGACCGCCACTTTTGTCAATATGAGAATATATTAATCTTTTGTCTACCACTTCTAGCCATGGATGGATTTATTGATTCATCGAGTATGAAAGTATCCTTCAAACAAGTTCATCATAGGATATTCCTAAATAGGAGTGTGTGTACATAATTATATCAATCAATAACTAGAAACATATAAGAATATTGATAGGTCACACTCCATGCATGAATTCCTCTCTAATAATCCATTTGAAAATTGAAAAGGACTCCTTTCCAGTAAAGATAGGTCACTTTTATCCATTATATTTGTGTTGTCTTATAAAAGCAGGGACAAATAACTTTGTAATAAATGTTGGTAATAAATTAGGCCTTAGAACTATAGGGAACAAATTAACACCCACTAAGCATAAGTGTTAACTATTGGATACAAATGACACCATAAAATCTTCTAGTGGATATAAACTTAGACCTTAAAATTGTCATTGATTGCATCTAATATTTATTGGATGAGACCATAAGTACCCTCCCCAGACATCTTTAGTTGAGAAATTCTCTCCAGTCTTGAAGAGTCTTCTTCTTGTATCTTCCATTGGATGATAAACTGTAGTTAGTTCCTAGCTCTTAGATATCATAGATTAGATCTACTTTCATAGGTGTTGCATTCAAACTCCCACTTGTGTATTTATTATGATGTACCTAGCAGTCCCTTCAACCTATTCATGGTCATTTATTGGAGAATAATAAACTTATCATATCATATTTTACTGTTGAATTTAAAGAAGTTGGGTAAGAGCCATTCTCCCTGAGGATGGCTTAAGACCCTAGTTGTGGACTAGGACCCCAGCACACTCTTAGTTCTTGTCCTGAACAAGCAGTCAAATCCATGTAAAAATACCCTATTAAGGGCCCCTAGTAGACAAATTGGGTTCTTGGTTTGGGACCAACTGAAAGAACCTTGAGGGCCCCCAATAGATGGTTGGGGTTCTTGGTCCTGGGACTAAGACTTTAAGTCCCTAGATATGTCTAGGGCCCCTCGGATATGTTCCTGTGGTAACTCCATGTCTAATACATGGCTGATCCTTGGTCTTGTACCTGGTGGATAAAACCCATATGTTCTTGGGCAACCTAGACCTCGACAAAGCAGCTTGTTGGTGTGGGATTCTCCTCTTCTAGGATGGTCCATGGACCTAGGAGAGAGACGCCCTTTACAGTGGGTATGACTGACATCGGATGCATCCTATATGTGATGTTAAAGTTGATTGGTCACCTTGATAAGTATATGGACATGTGTAACCTCTCCTAAACCCACCACCCACCCTTGGTTTTGAGCTTGAGTTTGTTTGGGTGTTTGTATTTTGGGTGGTTAATTATAACATATTTAATTGATATTTATATTAATTAAATATAATATTTTAATTATATTGTAATACCCAACCCTGCCTAAAAAGTATAAATAAGAATCCCTCCCCTTTCTCTCATTCACTCATTCCTTCCTCCTCAAACAAGTGGCAGATTGCTCTATGTGGTTTGCAACCTCCTTAGATCAGAAAAGGCTCCCATGACAATGTTCGCCCTCCCGTGATAAACATATTACCCTAGACAACAACTCCACTTTATGACAATAGCCTCTGGCCCCAGAAAGTAGATCAATCTCCCTTTGGTGACGATCAGCCTCTCTGTCATCTTCTAAATGTGTCCCGTTTTGATTTGTTTGTTGTTGTGTGGGTGTTGAGGGTGCCTAATTCTCTGATGAAAGTACTTTTGTTGCTTCCCTCCTTGATTGTTTCCATCCGACCCTCTCCTATAACCAATTGTACCTTCCTTTAATTCTGTTGTCCCCTTCCTTAGAACATATTTGGGATCTTGAAGGCCATGACATCTTAGAAGGGTGGTTGGACCTTCTTTACAGGTAGTCATCCCCTTTTTGTGTGAGGGTTTGTTGTTGTGTAGGGTTTTGGGTGTGATTTTTTTATGGTGGTTTGATAGTCTTTTACTTCTCTTGATAGAGATCCGACCCTTGAGGCAGATCCAGCTACACTTAGACTTATTTGAGCATACTAAAGTGGATTATTATCTCTCATATGAATTATGCTTCTCTTCATTCTATAGAGGTAAGGAAATCAAAAGGTAAGTTGTTGTTTACAATCCTTGCATTGCTTAGATCCATTGACTAGTATATTTTGATATTATTGTCTAGTTCATATTTAACTATTGAACAAACTCAAAAATGCTTGCTCTATCTATATCTACTACTATGCAAACTCTCATATATTTTCTTAGTTTAGATCCCACTCAGATCTTAATTTTGCTTACCTGTGATTTAGAGAGCTCTTTCTACCCACTGCATATGTTCTAAAATATTTTCTCTAGTCTCGGGACCGGGAATCCCACTCTGATTTTCTCACTGTAATTGTTTAAAGCATGATCTATCTACCTACATGTCTAGGAAATATTTTTTAGTTTAGATCTAAATATTTTTTAAGTTCAGATCTATTTAAATTTAATGTGTACTTGTTGATCTTAGTTACAGAATTTTTTGAAAAAGGATAATTTCGTTTTATTTCCCTAATTATAACACCTACCTTATCCTTCTCCAATTCACTTATATTCAAGACAAGGGAGGAAACGACACTCTGTAATTATTTCATCATTTTCTTTACATTCAAGGAAAACTAGTTAGAGATATTCTCACCACATGCTTCAATTGTAACACACCCAATCCCCTAAGTTCCTTTTAAGGGATGGGGTATTAAATTTTCAGTTTTCTGAAACTATCTTACTTCCTCCCATTCACAACTCCATCGTCTTTTTCTCATCAAGATCTTTCCAACGACTGTAACTATGCCCAAAATAGAGATCTGGAATAGAAGTTATAACTCTTCGAAGTTTCAGGTCTTTCACCTTTAACTCCACATCAACGCCACATGGAATATTTGTAACATGAGTCATCTATCATGGCACTGACATGGCCACTACAACACAAACCCTCTATGTGGCATGAGTGTTCCCATGCCACGTCACTTCATGGATCCATGCTATATTGGCTTCCTCACATTATTGTGCTCCGCTATGGGAGCACTTCCATCATAGTGATTTACCTATGGTTGTGCACTTTTCCATGTCATACATCATGCACTTTCATTTCTGTGGCCTACATATTCACCATACTTAGTTGATTTACTGTATTCACGAACTTGCGTGTGGAAGAATCACAGACTCACGATCTACCTTCATACCTTCCATGAACCCGCCACCAACACTTAGCTTCTTTTCCATTCACAGACTCATGGAATCATAGACTCATGGGTGCATAATTATATATCCTTACTTTCATAATTTCATCCAAAAAGTCCCAACACTTAACCATCTTTCCATCTACACGGACTCGCACAGGGTGCATAATTCTATAACCCTCCTTTCATTATTCCATCCAAGAATTCCCAAAAATTAACCATTTTTCCATCTACGTGGACTCACGACTTCATTTGAATCCCTTCCTTTCTCACTCAACACTCAACACTTAGATTATTTCATGATTATGTTGGGTTTGCGGACTGGCAGACTCGCGGGTCCATTCATCTCACCTTCACCTTTCCGAGTGCAAACCTTGTGTAGCCTGAATGCAAGTATTTTCCAATATTTTGTATTCATCACTTAAGTAGGGATGATTTTAGGGGATAAATTTCGTTCATGGGCTAATTTTCCATGGTTTTTCTCAAAAAAAGATTCGTCATTCTAAAAATGACTCTCCCAAATTCTATAGGATAAAATTATTTTACCTTACAAATTGCCAAAATTTTATGCAAACTATATAAAATCCTTAGAAATTTGAATATTGTTACAAAAATGTCGCCAAACATTTATAGTTGGCATATAAAAGATTAGTCAGATTTGCCAAGGTTTCCACATTTTAAAATAATTTCCATCCTTAAAATCATCCCTGCACTTAAGAAATATTCAAGTAAATTTTAATCATAACAGTGTTGGTCTATGAAATACCCTAGAAAACACATTGGGCAATCCCTGCTAACTACTTTTCCTCAGGAACCTTTTTTCCTTCTTCCATCTTCCTTGCATAGTACAAACAACACCCGGACCTCCATGATATGCAAATTGACTGCCAGACTCCCACACCGTCCCCTCTTATGTGTTACACATTATGCATTCAAATGTTCTGAGCGATACAATTTGACCGTCGGGGCCTCACGTCTTCTGGGGAAACCTTTTCACCCTATTTTGGATCCTCGAGTTGGCGGGTTCATGAAATCTCCAATTCCTAGTCACTATTTTCTATTCCGGCCACCTTCGTACCTCTTTCCAAATATGCAACAACAAAGGTTTAATGCTAATATTTCATCATGCAACAACCGTAAATATCATCATTAATAAGCAAAATCCTTGAGGAGAGAGTCACACTGACTATCCCTACACAACTTGTCCAGAAACATGCAGAAAAGATCTTGTCAGGTAATGGGAAAGCTATTACAAATTTCAATATATTAGTGAAAACAAGTATGGGCTACCGTTTCCCTATTCCCCATACTTAGACACTTTTTCGATTGCGGGTTCCCAGACTAACGAGCTCAAAATTGTGTTTTGAATCTTCCGCGACTTGCAAATAGTTCCTGGATTTTCGCGATATACAATTTGTCCGTTGGAATGCCCTGTCATGAGCTCGACCGCCCTCTTTTCCTTTCAATACTTAGTCGCAACTTGGTTGTATGTTCATGATGTGGTACATTTCCATGGTTGCACATGTTGCAACCACTGTGCATTGAGTTCGACCTACTATTTCCCTATTCCATACTTAGACACTTTTTCGATTGCGGGTTCTCGAACTGGCGGGATCAAGATTGTGTTTCCAATGTTCCGCGACTAGAAAATAGTTCCCAGAGTTCCACGTTATACAATTTGTCCGCAGGAATGCAACATCATGCCCTCTTCCGTGTTACATGTTATGCGGTCAACACTTCTGAGAGATACAATTTGACCCTCGGGCCCTCATCTTTGCTGGTGGTATATTGTAGCCCTATTTTGAAGTCCGACCGACTGCTTTCGACAATTATCCATTCCTTAATTGTTGTTCCCTATCCCCGCCACCTTCGTACTTCTTTCTAGATATGAAATTAGTAAGATTTAATGCTAACACTTCGTTATGAAGGAACCTTAAACATATCATTAATGAGCGAAAGGCTTGAGTAGATCTCCCACCATTCTGCCATATACAAATTGATCGTCGGACTCCCACATCATCCCCTCTTCCATGTTACACATTTTTCACTCAAAATTTCTGAGACATACAATTTGAGCATCAGGAAGTCACGTCTCTTGGGGAACCATTGTCACCCTAGTTTGAATCTCATCCGACTGCTTTCCATACTTTCTCGTTTCATGGAATCTCTTTCGCGGATCCTCGGGTTGGCGGGTTCACGAAATCTCCAATTCTTAGTCACTGTTTATTCTGCCCACCACCTTCGCACTTATTTCAAAGTATGCAATGATCAAGGTTTAATGCTAATAGTTCATCATGCAACAACTGTATATACCGTCATTAAAAATAAAAATTCTCGACGAGACAGTCACATTGACTATCGCTACATAACTTGCCCAGAAACATGCAGAAAAGATCTTTCCAGGTAATGGGATATCTATTACAAATTTCAATATATTAGATAAAATAAGTCTCACCTACCATTTCCCTATTCCATACTTAAGCCACTTTCTCGATTGTGGGTTCCCATACAGGCGGGCTCATGATTGCGCTTCCATTGTTCCATGGCCTACAAATAGTACCCAGAGTTCCGCAATATACAAATTGACCTCTGGACTGTCCCATCATGCCCTCTTCTGTGTTATGCATTTTGCACTCAAAAACTTCTGAGACATACAATTTTACCCTCGGGCCCTCACCTCTAATGGTTGTACCTTGTAACCCTATTTTAAAACCTACCCGATTGCTTTCAATAATTAGCCACTTCTTAATTTCTCTTTCTCATCCCCGCGACTACTTATTTCTAAATATGAAATTATTAACCTTTGATGCCAACAAATCATCATGCAAGAACTGTCAACATTGTCATTAATGAGCGAAACGCTCGAGGAGATCTCCCATTAATATGCATTAAACCAAGATCTGTAGAGAGTTATATTATCCCTTATGATTGTTCATCTCAAACAAGATGGAATGTATTTTGTGGGTTATCACGTTGGCACGTTCACAAAATCTCAAATCCTTAATTTATCTTCGTTGTACCCACCATCTTCACACTTCTAGGTATGCAATTACTAGTCTTTAATTCTAACAACTCATCATGCAACAACCGTCGATATTGTCATTAATGAGCGAAAGGCTCGAGGAGATCTCCCATTTACACGCATTGGACCAAGATTTGCGGAGGGTTATATTATCCCTTCCAACTCTTCATTTCAAACATCATTTGGAGCAAACGAACGTCCTCGTAAACTTAGGGCAATAGCTCGACAACAGTTCTATGGAGATACAGTGATTATATTCGGACGTGAGGACCAGAACTTCCAGTGGTCCAGCGCATACTCTTACTATTCATCCTGTTTCACCTAGAACGAAGTGATTTGGACCTCTGGAATCACTCGTGTAGGTTTCATCCTTGAGGGGTTTTACTGTAAGGAGGTGGTCTCTTAGTGTGCCGAAAAATATATTTCAAGCCAAAGAATTATTCCACTGCACGACCATTCTCTTGTTTCTTTGTCACCTCAGGTCTTCCGCAAGATGTTAAGATTGTTGGAGACAACATTGACCTTCAGAGGACAAGACTGCAAGAAATTCCTAGAAAAACATGATAACGGGTTGGACCTCTTACCCGAGTTCCTCGAAGACCCAACAACCGTTCATGAAGATATCACAAAGTTGCAGGTCGGTTCCTTTAGAAATCCATTCTAGGAAATTGCTTGGCTATTTACAAGAATAATGAGACATGAATCCACGGCAAGCATTTCCTGCATAGTTCTTTATATTTTGTATTTCACAGTTAGGGAACAATCCATATTTTATTGGGGGAAGATAATTTCCATTGAAATCTATTCCCAATTGTCACAATACAAACAAGAGAATAAATTTTATATGTCATCCTACTTGATTTTTGCGATAGCACATTGTTGTTCATTTCCAAAATTGTTTCTGTCCAAGAAGATAAACTATGAATTCGACCCAGGAACATTCTAGTACCAGGCCTTATGGAGGCAAAAGGCCTCCCATTGTTTTTATGAGGTTTTTAATGACTTTGTCTCAGTTTTCAAATATTTATTGTTAGGAAAGGATGCTCCCTGGATGTCTAGCCAGGAAACCAAGTTTTTGGACAGGAAGGGGACACTTGAAAAAAAGGAAAATTACAGTGTAATAATTATCTTTGGATCCAAGGAAAATCCTGCTTTCTTTCCATGTTACATCACGGACAAGATGTTTGTTACAGAAATAGAAAGGCAGTACAACTACTAGTTGATTTTTTTCCATGGCAAGAGAAAAAAACAGTTCATTCCTCTGCCTTGGAAAGTCAGGGACTTTGCATTCAAAAACATCAACAAGAATAACGAATTTGTAGGCCATTTAAAGAACTTGAACCTAAAATATATTGAAAGGATAAGAGGGTTCAACCCTAATGGGATTTTTCGAGAAAATTTACTGGTAGTTGGATTTAGCATCTCTTTTATCCATACACGCATGACTGAAGATGGAGACACTGACAAAAACACTCATGCTTCTGACGATGGAGACGTAGAGACATTGCAAAAAAAATAGAATTGTACAGATGACAGGGAAAAGTCTTTGGTGAGAAGAGTGTCCCATTTCCGACCAACACTCCCAAGAGCACGACATCAAGGACATCGCTTCAACAGCCCACCCCGGTAAGAAATAAACCCAGAAATATTCAAATGAAGGAGGAGATAAAAACCCTCCTTGCAGAAAAATGGATAGTTCTCACAAGCTTCCCATGATGAAGAAGAGAAACAACATTGTAGGGTAGGTGGAAGAGGCCGAAACTGAAAGTGAGAACATGCAACTTGAAACTGTTGTGGATGACATGTTCCGCAAAGTTGATCTGCCCGCGGACACGATGCACCATATTTCGACAATGGAAAAAGCTGAGACCGACATTTTTTACGAAGATGAATCCTTTGTATTCCAGAGCATTGCTTTTGACAACCAATCTAAAAATTTAATTATTAAAAAGAGAGATGTAACAAATAAGAAAGGGAAATCTCATTCAGAGATTAACCTTAGGAAAATGAAACCGTCCCAAATCTCCTGATTTCACCGCGCAACCGCAGATGATCTCGATGTTTCCATTGGAGGAATTGAAGCGGAGAATGCCAGACTGAACGACTGAATCAAGGAATTGGAGGAGGCTTTGATTCCTACCCCATTGTTTTCCAGTCCTTTAGCAAAAACCATGCCTGCCACCCCTGCAGCCAAGTTAAACAGATCCTCCAACCTCCTCACATCCTGTAGAGGCTATGTAGAGAAGAATATCAAGAAAATAATGGAGCTAATTAATGAAGCCTAGGAAACATCACAAAATATAGCTTCCTTTTGAACGAGGGAAAATGATTTGCACGAACATTTGCAGGCGGATTTAAAAAATGAAGAACATTTCTATCTACAAATGGTGATCCCTTTTGGAAACCATGTCATCAACATCTCAGATCTGAAAAGAAGACAAGAGGATCTCCCCTCCCCAAACCGGATCAAACAATTAAAAACATGTTGGAAAGAGAAATCTAAGAACCTACACCTCATTGTCAAATCATGTGAACAATCCATATCAGAGAAAGAAGAATTATTCAGAAACCTAACCCAAATAGACTTGGTCGGAAGTACCAATGAGGTTCAAGACCCAAACTTAATCCTCAACTCCTTGTCCTTGCCCAAGAAATCCTTTGATGAACAAGTTGATATTTTAAAGAGGTTGTCTTTAGAAAAGTTTTACAGCATCCTTGACTATGGTCAAGATGACATCGAGAACTCGCTAGTGGACTATTCGGCACACAATGAAGAAATTAAACAGGATCTGCACAGTATTTCTATCAATCTAAGGAAATTAGAAAACAAGATTTTCAACATAGAAATCCGGGATGAAATCAACGTGGCCCCCTTGAGAAACTACATTGAAGAATGGATCCAAAGGATAATGGACAAGCTCACCGACAAAGGGAAACAACCAGTTGGCACAATTCCAGTGGTTGTCGATGAGAGAAACAAAAAGTCATCAACTTCATAGTAAGTCTATACTGATCACATATTTATACTAATTGCATTTTGCTTTCTTTATCAATCTAGTTATAATACCTCTTTAAATAGAAATCTCTAACCAAAGACTGATAACTTCCAATTTCTTCTTTTCAGGTCTTCCTCTCTACCATCATGTGCTTCTTCTTTATGTTATCACTATAACAATTTCTGTGAGAAATCTAGTTTCCAAGACTTAGCGAGGCGCTAAACTAATGTGGAAGCATGATAAACTGGAAGATAGGGACAAATACAACGAGAGCATGCTAAAGGTACCGGGAGTGCAAAGTTGATGGGACCCGGCTGGCCATAGATCTCAAGCGCTGCAGATCAATAGTCAGGGATCATATCAGGTGGAGAAATAGTGCAGAGGTTAATTCTTGAAAGCGGGCCGATAAGAATATCGTTGTTTCGACTTGGGACCACGCGACACCATCGGATGCATTTCAGGGAGAAAATCAGTCTATCCCAAACCACTTTTCCTCGTCCCTAAAATTTCCGAAAGACAAGCGCTACATATATTTCTGCGAAATGGCTAGCAAAAATAAGTTGGGGGTCAAACCATTTGTAGATGAATTCGATCAGTTTCATGTATATCAGTTTTCAAGTCTCAGTTTCCATATTTCAAGTAATTTTGACCAGTCTTCTTCCAAGGTGAATTTCGGGAAAACGAGAGCACGTTTTGAGAAACCGAAAGAGGTTTATACTCAGCACGGGCCAAAGAACAATAACCTCTCCCATATTTCTCATAGTTGTTACATACTGGGAGAATCAAGGACATCTTGGAGCCTTACATTTCCGGATTCAAGATTTTCTTGTGGGAAGACATCTTTTTCAAATAAAGATCTCAGACAGATGGAGAAAAATTCTACAAAAGAGAGAGAGATTTCTACTCAAGACAATCTGATATAAAAAAAATCCCCCATATTTTACACAGGTGTCACATATTGAGAGATTCGAAGAAATATTTGAACCCTATTTTCCAGTTTTCATGATTTCCTGTTCGAGACATGTTTTTGTGGCACATGTTCCAGCCAGTTGGAGATGAATTTAGAGAAACTGAGAGAGGTTTTTCTTCATAATGATCTTATCTACAAAAATCGTTCTCATATTTTACACAACTATTACTTTTTGAGATTTATAGGTGGAATTTTGAAGACTATTTTTTTGTGTAAACGGTTTCCAAATGAAATGTTTCTTTATTTGTAACCGGTTTGGAAACGAAAGGACTCGTTGTTTGTATAAATGTTAAGAGATATGTATGTATCAGGGTTGGCAGAAGTGAAAGGGAACCTTTTAGTTTTTTCTGAACTCAATTGTAATTTTCTGGAGATGAATTGAATACATATGCAAAAGCTTTTGAAGTCTCTATGAAAAGATTATAATGGTGGTGATATGAGTTTTGTCTTCTCTCATTGTATGTATTTCCTATGTTATTTTATTCTATTTGCATTGTCTTCTGTTTAAATTGGATAGTTAAAAGCTCAGAATTCATCTTATGATGCTCTCGGCTTAAGAAATTTAAACCATGTGTATTTCTTCTTAACTAATTCAGAATTCATTTCAGTAATGCTCTGATGTAATTATTTGTTTTCTCCTTCCTCTTACACCCTGCTTAAATACAATTTATAACTCAGATTCATTGCCTCATTTAGCCTTTATCCTCTGGATATTTCTACCATCCAATCATTGTTTTCATTCACTTTCATAATTTCGACTCCATAGCCCTAAGTGACCCTCCCCTTCCTTGCCAGCAACTTTATAAAAAAACCCCAAAACAAACTAAATCTAGCCACTAATTTCCAAAGAGATATCAAGTGACACCAGAGAGCCCTCTTTGAGATGAGCAGGCTAGTGCCTAGCTCTAAAGCTAGTTGAAACAATTACCTCTGTCATTTGTTTATCAGCTAAACAAATTTACAGAGTGTTAACATTCTAGCACCGTTGCCGGGGACGAAATTGAAAATTTTTCCCTGGGAAAGAATGACATGGTTGAGTTCTAAGGTCTGAGAGCAGCAGAAACTTAGGCACATATTGGCTATAATCCTGCTCTGGCGACTCCACACATCAAAAAATCAGTTTTAAGGTGATTCCACTGGTAGAAGAATCCATAAATTTAAATTTTCACTGGTGAATCCACTCTAAATGTAGAATCCAGCTTCCAAAACATCATTAGCGACTCCACTGTCTGAAGATGAGTTCAATATATGCAAGGTATGCTCCCACGAATCGCTCTCACATTCTCGGTTTTCCAAATCACATTCCTTGTGTAGATTGGCAAACATATCTACCAAAGTTCAAAGATCAAGAAGGAGATGATGATGCCTTTCATTTGATAAAATTCCACATGCACATACATAGGCTAGGGGTTAAATTGACTGAAGACTGCTTGATGAAGATGTTTATGGAAACCTTAGAAGAAGAAGCATGATCTTGGTATGAAGGATTGCCATCTGCTAGTCTATTTTCCCTTGAAGATTTTTATTCAGTATTTTGTGTGAATTATAAGGAAAGTTACCCATCTTTAGTTCTGGTTGAAAAATTCTGTGGAAACTTTGACAATATTATTCAATGCATGGGAATTGATATCAATGATGAAGACTTAATGTATGATGAAATAGAAGAATCCCTTTACGAACTAGCTTCTCATCAGGAGGAGATAGTAGAGACTAGTTGTATTGGTTCACAGGATCATGCCGAGCAAACATTAGCTTCTCCTATGCTTGAAAATGAAACAAATCTGCATCATAATGTTGATAGTCAGGTCATATCCCATGAAATTAATGAAAATTCACAGCCTTTTCATCCTTATTACAGTCAAAAGTATGGGGAGAATCATTCAAATTGTTTTATATCTCATTCATTTTCTGAAGACTTGTATCATGAAGAAATTGGTGAAAATCAGGCTATTGAAATTGTATGTGCGGAAAGTCTAGGCAGTAAAACCATTAATAAAGATAGCTACTCAAGGTTACAAGGAAACACTGAATAAGAACAGGTTTTTTTAGGTCTTTTGAATGTTGCAAAATCCATTCATGATTTCACCTCTCTTGATTTGACATATTTAGAAATTTTAAAAATCCAGGATGACATTCTTATTCAAGAACATGAAGGAGCATTTTCGGAATTTTCTCAAACACGTGAGATTGTCGTTTCATCCAAATATTTTCAAGAGCACATAAAGCATGTCTCTGCTATGGATGATGTGAAAGATGATCATCATTTTGCATGTCCATTTAAGGAGGGTAAACCATATGAAAGAGATCCTTGTCTTTGGGATGACTTTCAAAACAGGATAGTATTACAAGTTTTCAAAGACCCTTTTGCCAGTAATCTGAAATCATCATAGAAGATGGAGTACCTTTTGTTCAATAATGAAGGGATGAAATGGGGTTTGGAGTTTGAGTTATCATTTTTTGCATTATTTTTTCTATCTAGAGGAGCTGAAAGCAAATTGAAGTCAATAAGCCATTTACTTGACTGGCTTCATTGGAATTTTGAGATCACTTGATTCAACATTAGTTTCAGCAAGTAGGGTAGGATCATTTTTATATAAATAAGCTTGAAGACCAAGCATTTTTGTCAGTTTCAGTTTTCGACTTCAGCATGTGTGTTTTCAATTTTCGGCAGCTATTGGTTTTCAGTTTCAATTTTCAGTGCATTTAGTTTCCGATGTAGGATTGGTAGAGGTGCAGTCTTTCAGATGGGATCATATGAATGGATCGAGCACTTGGTATACTTTTTTTATTGCCGCACAGGTAGGATGTCGTTCGCAGTTGGACCTAGATGTTGACACATGCAAAATTTAGAATTGTGGAATAGGAGAATTTTTTCTCTAAACAAAGCATCATTGGGTTCTTGGATTGTCTGCATTAAATCTTTGGTTGAATTTGGGCAACAAATTTCTTCAATATTGGGTAAATAAAAAATTTGGTATTATTAAACTGACTTTGGCTCTTATAGTCATTTTCTCTACCCTCGAGTTTATTACAGAGCCATAGTTTATTTTACCAAAATTATTGGGTTTATTACAGAGCCATAGTTTATTTTACCAAAATTATTGGGCCTGTAGGCCAAATATCTACTTATCCAAGCCCTACTAGAACTATTGAGATGAATCGACTAAGTGCCACACATCAAGTCACATGGAGGAAGAGCCCACAAGTGGCGCCAAGGGTGCACTACACGTCGATAAGAGTTACAACCATCAATGCATATAAACGAAATACTCTCATTTCTATTCATCAATGTGGGATAAACACCCACAAAATAATAAAAAGAGCGCCAGGACAGTTCGAGTGCTCATGCAAGGTCGAATCTTCCAATGCCAATGGAATTTGAGTTTTATTGCTAGATATTGGGATTAAGTTTAGACTGCCCAAAGAGGTTGTTATATATTATGTCGACTTCCCATTCCAAACCTCTGCGTTCCCAGTTATCAGAGGAAGAAGAAGCAAAGAGAAATCATTAGTGTAACAAACATTTATGTTAACAATGGTATCCTCCTCCTCCTCTACTTCATCTCAATGTCTCATTTGTTAAAGGGTGGGGAGGAGTTGGACCCCAAACTGTGTTTTTTCTCCATGTTTGGCATCCCACTGACCCGCGCAGTTTCTGAGACTTTTAGATTTCCTTGACAATGTGTCTTGCCCCAAAAATGATGCTACACACTCTGAACATGTAAATGTGACGAAGCAAGTCCAGACAGAGCTAGCGGCTTTCCTCTCCAAACTTGGAAAACACATGAACATGTGGAAACATTTACAGACACATGTGATGGCCTGCCTCTCCCATATGGAAAATTGGACACATGCATTGGCTATGTGCTCTGATCTAAAAAAAGAGTACGAGGCATTGGAGCAGGAGTTGATTGAGCTATTGGTGCAAGACAATATTCTTGAAAATCATTCATCGACAGATGTAGGGGTAGGCCTTGAAGAATTGATAAGAGAATTACCTGGTGGGTTTGACATTCCTTCACCAACAGATCAGATGTAGCAGTAGGCCTTGAAGTGAAGACAAGAGAATTACCTGGCAGGTTCAAAATCACATCTCCTTCCCATTCGCCTCCTACCATAGGTGATATTGATAGCAATAAAGCGGGAGAAGATGGAGGAAACTCTGGAAGCATGCAACCATGATTGTAATTCATCTCCAGAAATCCTATTGGACCACATAATCAAATCATTGTGCTCAAGAACATAAAAATAATAAACCAACTCAAGAACAAGCGCACGAGTGTTGGAATGATGTCTATGTTTTAAGGAGGTCGACGTGAAGGAAAACCGGATGGCATATAAATCAGAAGGTTGTCGCTCAGATGCAGTATAATATGCCCATATCACAATTACCAATGTAATCGATGGTATATATTCATATCGGGGAGAAAAAGTAACTGATGCTTAATTTTTCTAAAGCGGCCCGATATAAAAACAGTGGTAAAGCGATCGGGGTATGTGGCAGCTCATGGTTTATATCAGGGATGTGAATGGTGTGATTGAAACCTCCTACAACACTCACTGAAATTGCATACAATTCAATGTGGAGGATTAGCACTAAGCCGCAAAGGAGGAAACGCAATTTCCCAACACACAATACACATGCACCAACCCAAAAGGAGATTTCATTTTTGTTTTCGAGGATTTTGAAAAGAAATGAACTCCTTGGATATTGAAATTTTTTTATGTGAACTCGACGAATGTGATATGTTAAGAGAGAAAAGGGAAAGTGGAGACATCTGTGGCCCATCCATTCCATTCATATTTTTTACAATGGCCCTCCCCACCTGCTCATATCTTTTGAAAAGTCACGAAGAATAATTATTCACGACTTCGACTTTTACTACAACAGAATAGATTTAATGCAGGACATACACTTCTCATCTAAAGTATATGTCGTGTATTGGAATCAATCCAATTGAGTAAGAAAATTTCGTCTTTGTTTTGTACACTGTCATATTTTGGGTAAACCGTTGCAGAGATTCTTGGGAAGGCAGTCACTGTTAAAATTCATTGCAAGATCAAAGAGCACCTGGAGTTAACACGGAAGCTAGGATAAATGTTATACTTATCAAATATTTCGTTTTGTAATGTATATGTGTGATTGCTTGAAAAAGTCGTGTGGTGAGCCAAGGCAAATAAAGTGTTTTAGTCGCCCAGGTTTCTAAATGTTGAGGTGTCGTTTGCCATGGACAATTTCTATACAGAGCTGGACAGTGGTGAATGGGGTTCCCTTTTTATTACAGCTGGATTGGTGCTCGTGTGTGATATTATTTAGTTGGATCTACATTGATGATGTATTTCATGATTTAGTGTTGTATGTTACATCCATTATGATGGTCTTATTGCCTGTTGATAACGACCCAGCAACCATGTGAAAAACTAAGACATCGAGTCAGAGCTAAAATTTCTATTCACCATGAACACAAAATCTATTCAAAGGTTAACACAAGATGAGTGCATAGCCATGTCAAGCATATGGGTGATTGATTGCAGGGACTCTACCCAGTATCTGAGGATTAATTAACAATGAAATTTTACAGATGGATAATGGTGACAGGTCAGAGTAGGGTACGCACATGTTTTTGGAAAAACCCAATGGATAGGCACTTGGTCTGGCGTTCTTTTCTACCTCACAGGGAGGATAGCATCCCCAATTGGAGCCCATGTTATCACTATAAATATTTCTATGATAAATCCAGTTTCCAAGACTTAGCGAGGCGCTAAACTAATGCGGAAGTGTGATAAACTAGAAGACAAGGCCAAATACAGTGGGAGGAGGATAAAGCTAGAGGGAGTGTGAAGTTGATGGGACCCGACAGGCCACAGATCTCAAGTGCCGCAGATCAATGGTTAGGGATCATATCAGGCGAAGAACTAGTGCGAAGTTTAATTCTTGAAAGCAAGCCAATAAGAGTACTGTGGTTTCGACTCGAGACCATGTGGCGCCACCAGATGCATTTCGCGGCGAAAAGCAATCTATGTCAAACCTCTTTGCTTCGTCCCCGAAATTTTTGAAAGACAAGTGCTACAGATATTTCAGAAAAATGGATAGCGAAATTAAGTTGGGGTTTAAACCATTTGTAGAAGAATTCGATTAGTTTCACATATATCGGTTTTCAAGTCTCAGTTTCCAGATTTCAAGTAATTGACTAGTCTTCTTCCGAGGTGAATTATGGGAAAACCATAGCACTTTTTGAGAAACCAATTTTTTTTTATAATCATAACGGGCCAAAGAAAAATAACCTCTCCCATATTTCTCATAGTTATTACATACATACTGGGAGAATCGAAGACATCTTGGAGCCTTACATTTCCAGATTCAAGATTTTCTTGGTGGAAGACATCTTTTTAAAATGTAGATCCCGAACAGATGGAGAAAAATTTCACAAAAATGAGAGAGGTTTTTACTCAAGACAATATGATATACAAAAACCTCCCCCATATTTTACACAGGGGTCACATATTGAGAGATTCGAAGAAATATTTGAACCATATTTTTCATTTTTCATGATTTCCTGTTCGAGACATGTTTTTGCGGCACGTGTTCCGGACAATTGGAGATGAATTTAGAAAAAACGGGAGAGGTTTTTCTTCATAATGAACTTATATACAAAAAACGTTCTCATATTGTACACATATATTATGGTTTGAGATTTAAAGATGGTGTTTTGAAGCCTATTGTTTTTTGTAAACGGTTTCCAAACGAAACGTTTCTTTATTTGTAACCAGTTTGGAAACGAAAGGATTTGTTGTTTGTATAAATGTTAATAGATACATATGTATCAGGGTTGGAAGAAGTGAAAGGGAACATTTTAGTTGTTCCTGAACTCAATTGTAATTTCCTGGAGCTGAATTGAATACATATGCAGAAGTTTTTGAAGTCTCTATGAAAAGATTCTAATGGTGGTAATATGAGTTTTGTCTTCTCTCATTGTATGTATTTCTTGTGTTTTTTTATTCCATTTTCACTGTATTCTATTTAAATTGGATAGTTAAAAGCTCAGAATTCATCTTATGATGCTCTCGGCTTAAGCAATTTAAACTGTGTGTATTTCTTCTTAACTAATTCAAAATTCATTTCAATAATTCTCTGATGCAATTATTTGTTTTCTCCTTCCTCTTACACCCTGCTTAAATACAATTTATAACTTAGATTCATTGCCTCATTTAGCCATTATCCTATGGAGAGTTCTACCAACCAGTCATTTTTTTCATTCACTTTCAGAATTTCGACTCCATAGCCCTAAGTGACCCTCCCCTTCCTTGCCAACAACTTTATAAAAAAAACCCCAAAAAAACTAAATCTAGCCATTGATTGCCAAAGAGATATCAAGTGACACAAGAGAGCCCTCTCTAAGCTGAGAAGGCTAGTGACCATCTCTAAAGTTGGTTGAAATAGTTACCTCTATCGTTTTTTTATCAGCCGAACAGATTTACAGAGTGCTAACACTTTCTACAATCCTATTTCTTGTACTTATTTATTTTATGGTCCGCGGGAGCCCCAATCCTAGTCTATATGAAAAACACATTTAAATTTCCAGAAATATGTAACAAATTCCAGAAATATGTAACAAACATTATTAATTTTTGATAAATTTCAAAGAAAACTAATTCGGGAACAATTTCGACGGTGCCTTGTGAGCTGTTTTCGGAATGCTAAATTACTTCTCTTTGTGCATATCGATCAACTTCTTTTATTTTTATGTGCTCAGAATGTTTTTTCTTCAACTATGTTGGATGTCAGGAAATTGTGTTTATTATATTTGAATGTTTAATGTGTGTGATTCCTGGTCCTTTTTTCTAGGAACCTTTATTTCAAAAAAAATAAAAAATAAAAAAACAAAAAAATACTACTATCATTTTTTATTGCTTCAAGTCATTACAACGAAAATTTTCTAAGTCCCATATATGAACTATACACACCCCAGGAAAAAAATTAAACATGAGTATCACATCTATAAAAAAATAAAAAATAGAAAACAAAAAAAATACTACTATCATTTTTTATTGCTTCAAGTCATTACAACGAAAATTTTCTAAGTCCCATATATGAACTATACACGCCCCAAGAAAAAAATTAAACATGAGTATCACATCTATAAAAAAACGTAGTAGGATTGACATCATCGTTTGCATATTAACCCTATATTAATATCATATTATGATTAACTAATTCGAGAGGTTCTTTGGGGGTCATCTACCATCCCGATGTCTTATGGCTGGCATGTGACACACTAGCATGAGTCATATTTTGCATGGATACCACATGTACTTCAAGCTGATTCCCACGTGTCTCTGTTGCTTCGGGCTTCTATTTCTCCCTCGTTCCTGCCATAACAGTGCATTTATTCCCATTCCAACCTGGCAGGGACTACGCTGCCATGCAACACTTGTTTATCATACAATTCTTATTAAAATCCACAATACTACATCAAACCGTAAATTATGTTGAAATTTTTTTGTTTAGACGTTGAATTTTTTTTGTTTCTTTCAGATTAATGGTCAGTCGCAGCCCTTGGCTTCCAGACGTGGTAAGTTCCCCACTTTAAAATGCATTTTTTTTTCGACTGGATGTGAAGTTTTAGGAATTTCAATCTTAGCGGTTAAAAGGATGCCTGAAAACTTCAATCCTTCCAAATTTAGTTCGAATTCGAATTTCCAAAGTTAGCAGTTAAAAGGATGCCCGAAAATTATGCACCTTCGGGGGAATTTGAATTCGAGCATTCAAG
>SNQJ01S0126565.1:6520-26325 GCA_010110895.2 Picea sitchensis
TGTCCTACATGTGGAAGTCATCCTTAATACCTCTCAGGACTTAGGAGACTCACTTTAATAAAGTGATTATTAAAGTGAATGTACTTTTGTAATTAATTTGTGTTTAATTTAATTAAATGCCTAATTATTTGGCATTAGTGAGTTAAATTAAATCCTAGCCATTAGATCTAAAGTGATGGTGAGATCTAATCTCGACCATTGATCACTTTGAAGACTTAGGGTTTTGGATTTAGGGTAAACTCAAGATTATAAAAGACAGTGTAGGTGAGAGGATGAGACACACACAGATTGAGATAGGAGTTCTCATTGATTGGGTGGAGAAGGAATTCCATCCAAGTGTGCAGGGGTAGGGTCTGAGGAAGGGGAAACAAAGGGAGTAGTTGCCTGCAAGATTGAATGACAGATCTTGAGGTGTGTTAGGCTAGGCTATTTGTTGTTTTGTATTATTCCTCAGGTGGGCCATTATCCCAAGATGGGAGCCCAGATTTTATCTTAATAAAATCAACAAGGTACATGTTTTCCCTTGGGTTTTTTTCCAGGAGTATTTACTAGAAAATTGTGTGTGCAAATGTGTATGGTTTCATTGTTGTGCTTCTACTGATTTATTTATTTAGATCGTTAAAAATCAATTGTGCTTTTATTCAATAGATTTTCTTAATGAGTTTATTACAACAAGGGTTTACTAGGAAGTAATTTGTTGGGTGTTGGGTTGCCGAAAATTAACATGAGTAAGTAAAAAACCTTAACCCTAGATGACTATCGAACTATTTTAAATATCGGGCCGTTGGAGGAGAAAAGGGTTCCATTATTTTGTATTGTATTTGTTCCATAGTTGAGAAGTTCATTTAGGAGTGCTATTTTGAGAGCATAATAGAGGAGGAGATATTCTGTAGCAACGATACATGCCATAATGTCAAAGACAACTCCATAGTGAGTGCCTCTTTCTTTGTATTGGGTTTCCTCTTTCTTTGTATGGGTGGGTTTTCTCTCGTATTGGGTTTCCCGGGATATATTTTGTGTTCATTTGTGTGTGCATGCTGTGCACTTTTTCTCATTTCTTTTATTTTTGTAATTCAATTATTTCATAAATTTAAGCAAAGCTAGTAATTAACTAATCTGGGATCTAATGAAATAAACTACAAAATCTAAGATTTCAGAATATTTTACGATCTGTTATGACAAATTGTTCCAGTGGAATATCCATGACATTTTATAGATCATGGAACTACTCAAATAATAATATACTTGCCTCCACATATGTGCCAACAAGGAGTATACCTCATAAAAGTTTTGTACCATGACAATTAGAAGTGGTATCTCATAGTAAACCCCACTAAAGTCATAATAAAAGGAGGTCGTGAGATGTATGAATGTTAGGATAGACTAACACCATAATCATCCATCAATGGTATACCATAGCACCAAAGAGCATCTCACAACCATCAATCAAGGCATCAAATGAAACCACCAACTTCTAACCCCAAAGCTCCATCAACCAAAGAGATGCAACCATGAAGAGGGAACCAAAAAGAAAGCACAATCACCATCCAACCAAGGAGAAGTACGACTCTCCCAACCAAATATCTCCATCAAATGATATGATGCCATGAAGAGAGGGGGATCCATAAAGATGAATCCCACCAAGTTGGTTCAACAGCTCCAAGGAATAAGAAACAATTCTCCATTCTTGTGATGAAAATCACATGGTGGTAACTCATACAATATGAGTTGTAATACTAGATTCCAATGTGGGGACATACACTCTTCTTGGGGATGTATGAGAACCTTAGATATCTCTGGTTGAATTGTTAGGAAGAAAGAAGAGGCAAGACCATGTGGTGGGATGGATACACATAACATCCACAAACACCATATACTTATTCTCTCTCTCTTTTTTTTTTAAATGCATCACCAAGAGTTCAGAATTTGGATACAATAATGTCAAAGAAAAAATACGCATGAAAGTAAATCAATGCTCACATGTGTTGAGCTTATTCATCCTACCCTACATTAAAATGAAAAAGTACAAGAGCTACATGGAATCATAGAGCCAATGAAGCCAAACTAGTACTTCACCCATTACATAAAGCTTACCCTTGTGCTTGGTAATAAACCAAAATAGGGAGATGCTCATCACCAAATAAACGCGAGCTGGAAAATACATAACATTGTGGCTGGAAATCATCATTAGATCATGGATAAGAGTGTAGAAAACATGCCACAGTTGGTATGCCCTTTTGCAAGACTTCTCTATCCATTTTTGGATAGCGCTGCAATATGATAATGATAATTAATCCTTGCTCCACACAAGGTCTCCATGATGCACCATATGCCCCCCAAAACACTGATCCACATACTCCAATAAGTGGCCTCCTTTCCCCCCATGAAATCAACCACATCTTCACACAACCAAGCTTGGGGTAGCTCCACAAAAAATCTGCAAAATGTGAGATGAAAATTCAGAGTTTGTAAAAAACCTTGCTCCCAATTTAGGGCTTGTTCCCCCTCCATATGTGGTTACAACAAACCCTAAACTAAAAACCCTTTTGCCCCATATATATTTCAGCATTAAAAACATATTTCACAGCTGGTTTTTCATTCATAAATTGAGAAAAAGATGAAGAACGAAGTGGTTGGAATTTTTTTCTATAAAAACCTTCAAACCTTATGCATTTTACAACCCCCAAAAGATCCTCTAATGCTGATTTCTCATTCATAGATTCATCAAAATTTAGAAGAAATGGTTAGCTGTAAAATCTTTGCATTTTCACCATTGAAATTACAACCTTTACTGCAAAAAATCTTCCCCAGCTATGAGACTATGTAGCTGAAAAATTTCCAAAGTTTGCTTACCATACACATGCCCCATAGGATGAAATAAAACAACATCATCCTTCATCATACATGTCTGTAAATTACGTAAAGAAATTTCTACACTTTTATAATCAACAACATGCTCTCTAATCTATATTTTTTCTGAATTATCCATAGAAAAACATGGCTGGAAATTAGTCATGGAATTTTCTGAACATGCACTTATTAAAGATGGCTGCTTCAAAAGGCAAAATATTTACCCTTTCCCCTCTAGAATCATCCAAACCAATATCATAGATGGAATCCCCATAAAAGTTTTAGCAATCCACACCTAAACTATGACTACTAATATGAAAATCAACATCTACATCTTCATTCCCTTGGCTGCCCTCTTTCTCATTACATGAAGAAATATATACATCTGAAAAATCTATCATGCTTCAATGGTTCATCGTCAAATATATCCCTCTCCACATCAACATGTATATCACTAAATTAAAAAATTTGAAGGGGATCATGGCTTACCAAACCCTTGTCTTCATGGAATGATGGCATGGAAGTTTGAGTGCTTTCTTCATCAACAAGTTCCTCATGTGCATCATATTCAATGGAGTCTTGAGGTGCTCCCTCACAATCTTCATTGATCTCATCATCTTGACCTTCTTCATAAGTAGGCTCCCAATTCTTGAGAAATACTTGGATCAAATCTGTAAGAGAACATATTCCATTTGGCCTACAACAACCCTTATCCAAGTTCTTAGATCTCCTTCCAAGGAATATATAACTAATCTTACTAGAACATTTTCATGTATTACATTGAGTCTTGAAACAAAATCCAAAAATGATATAACATGTTGGGTAGCAAATGAATATCACCGTCAAAGTTTGGATTGTACTCCCATTTTGGAGGGAATTCATTTGGGTACACATGAATTTTTATGACATCAAAAGAAGGATATATTACATGAAAGGAGCATGGTGCCATATTTCTTTACCTCAAATAATTTGACATGAAATTTGAACATACAAGATACCTCATACCAAGGATGTGGAGTTGCCAAGGTAAGCCTTCAATGCCTTCAAGATTGTTGAGTGTGCTCACTTAAACACACGACAATGTCTTCAAAATTCTTCAAGGAACAAGGGTTTCGTTCCTTCAATGGAGTTGCCATATGAGGAAAAGATCTTTAATGCAAGTACTCATAATATCATTGTAGAAAATATACCCAATCCGGGAAATGGACTTTATCCCTAACAACAACGCCAAAATATAACAACAAAATCTAGCATCCCCATGTGAGATAAAGTCCTAAGCATTAAGGGGCTAGTTTTGTTCACTCAAGAAGACTACCCACTGCCACCACAATAGCTCTTACTCACTCTTCTAGTTGGCTCTTCTCCAACTCAAGGGAAGCTTCCCTAAAAATAAGATTGCTAAGGCTATGGAGTGGAGGCATAAGGTGATTGTTGAAGAGTAAGCCTTAAAAAAATGTATGGTAGAAGTTTTATGGATTATTGAGTGGTGCGAGACAAAAGGTGATGGAAAACACCAAGACTAGCGCCTACCAAATCTGAGGCAAGGAATCAAGGAAGATCACTCTAAAGAGGGTTGTTTTATGAATAATTAAGGAGGATAGGGATGCAAATAACATGCCACAATCAACCTTAATAGTGTTAGAAATAGCTATAGAAATGAATCTTGGAGAGCCCTATTAATGCTACTATGGAACAAGTAGATAAATGAATTGCCCTACAATGATATATTAATTGCAACAAGTTGTTTTATGGTGAAGAATTAATATGTGCAGAAATATAACAACAAAAAGGAAATAAGAAGAGTCTCCACAAATGAATCCTATCAAAATGACAGATGTTCCATTACAAGGCATTCACAACACATTCTTTACAAGAGATTCCTACAATTATCCAACAACATTGAAAGCATGCAAAAAAATAATCCTCACATATGAGAGAATGATATCTCCAATACTCCATTAAGCTTGCCAAAATGATGTATGATGTAATCCAAGGAGAGATCTCCTCAATCCCCAAATTACCAACCATACATCAAATGGAGAGCACAAACCCTTATATAGGTTTGAGCTCAACTTCTTTTATAATAAACAATTAATTGTTTTCCTAGATCCATTAGTTTTCTAAGGAATACAATAAAATATTACGTTTCTATCGTCAATAAATTCCTTACTAAAAATAGAAGTGAGATGTTGGGATCCACTCTCCTCTCCTAGAAGAAACAATAAAATAATCATCCTCCATAAAGAAAACAATATAATAGTGTTCTCATCTAACTAACTCTATGATAAATTTCAATAACAATAAAATAATGAGTTAGCCAGAAACACTTCCAAAAATAGCTAGAAACACTTCCAAAAATAGCCAAGAGTAACAACCTCCTCAATGTGGTTGACCATGTCAATAAGCACTAACAATGCCATCTATAACCAATAGATATGAGTACACTAAGTAATGGGATGCATCCTCTCCTCCAATAAACTCGAGTTATGGAGTTACCAAATAATACCATCATCTCAATATGAAGTCACCACCATGATGCAAATGGTTAACCACTCATGCCACTAGTCAATGTGGCTCAAGCATTCAATCATCACTTTGCTAAGGGGACAACACCGTACCATATGTATCCAAACTTCTCCCTTTAATGCAATGGCTGTCTCCAAACAAAATAGGCTAAATAAAATGATTCCATATGACATTAAAGTGGCTTCATGAAGTGGATGGTACCAAGTCGAACCATATGTTAAGGGGGGCGGACCCATTCACATGAGTGAAAGCTCTTATGAAAAATGATATTGGATCTATGAACAAGACGTGTGCCCTTGTATTGCTCCATCTACATAATAGCGGGCTGCTGAATAAACGATTAGATCCATGTACAACACCCCTGTCCCATGGTAAATGAGGACCCCACGACTTCATTAAATAATGCATTCAATAAGTGGGCATATCATATGGTGTAATGCTCCGTGATATGTATCTTCAATATTATTCATATGAGCTAAGGACCAAGACTTAAAGTCGCAACCAAGGTTCAATATGAGGGTTATCTCATTATTAAAAACATATGTTTCTTCTTAAGAGGTCACAAGTTCAAATCCAGAGGGGGGTAGGGTATGTATATCTCCGTAGACTTTACCAGTCAAATCGCTGGGTGAAGGGGGTCTCATACACTAATTTATTTGGTGTCTGGCTTGACCGTGACCTTAAAAATAAATTATTATATTATTATTAATAAAAATTTGTGTGAATATATGTACCCAATCTAACATCATTACCACAATTTGTTGGCTCCAAAATGCAAATGGCTAACCCAAGATTTGATCAAATTGTGGAATAAAAGGAGGAAGTGGTCCACCAAGTCATATGTGCCATTGCATGGATTAAGGTGTAGTGCTCCATAAAAGGTAAAGATTCCAATGTATGGAGGGAGTAATGAAGAGGTTGTCCCCATCATTAAAGTAATAATCCACCATATAACACTTAATACATGAGGTAGAAGGGGACATTAAAACAAATCATTAACATAGTTTTGCTTCAATGAAGATATGATCTAAGGTGTAGAAGGGGGTGACACTATTAAAATAATAATATACTTGCCTCCACATATGTGCCAACAAGGAGGATACCTCATAAAGGTTTTGTACTGTGACAATTAGAAGCAATATCTCCTAGTAAACCCCACCAAATTTATAATAAAAGGAGACCATGAGATGTATGAATGTTAGGCTAAGTTAACCATGAACAACATAATCATCCACCAACGATATACCATAGCACTAAAGAGCATCTCACAACCATCAACCAAGGCATCGAATGAAACCACGAACTTGTAACCCCAAAGCTCCATCAACCAAAGATTAAACCATGAAGAGGGAACCAAATAGAAAGCACAATCACCATCCAACCAAGGAGAAGTGAGACTCCCCCAACCGAAGATCTCCATCAAATGATATGATGCCATGAAGAGAGGGGGCTCCATAAAGATGAATCCCCCCAAGTCAGTCTAGTAGCTCCAAGGAATAAGAAGTAAATCTCCATCCATGTGATTTTGTGATGAAAATCACAATGTGGTAACTCATATAATATGAGTTATAACATAGCTTATTGTATTGACACCTATTGCAACATGGTAGTAAAGCGGGAGACGTTGGCACCATCACACTCTGCATTTATCACCGACACCACCACACTCTACATTAACCACCAACACTTAGCACATTTTATTTATTTATCATGCTCACATTTCATCCATATCCTCCACAAAATTAGTCACCCCATGCMTATCCACAATTGCAATCCACTAGTAAACCATTTTAAAAATTCAAAAAATACAAATAAAAAAAATGCCTAGATCCTATATTTGGTGCCTAGGTGCATACCCTTTGAGGAATAAAAGGARCCTCCTTGGTCGAGATTAGAAAGAGAAAGTGTTTCCAACATATTATATATCTATTGTTAACATGTTTCTAATATGAAACTATACATATAAAAATGTAAATTTGAGTTTTTCTAAATTATTGTGGCAATGTATAAAAGTGATGATACAATGGGTGGGTTAGTAACAAAGTTTCTAGAAAGCGTCTTTAGCTTTTACTATGACAATGGTCTTGATAAGATTAATCGTTACTAAGTTATTCTCTTAATACTAAGTTCATTATACAATAAAGATAATTTTTTTGAATGAAGCATCGCACATAAAGGTCATGTCATCCATCGAGTTATGATGATTATCAAAGAAGTGAGCAAGCATGAGCCAACCTTTTGTATAATAAATGTGTCCCTTCCAAAGATTTTGGATTTGGTGTACGAATTAGCTCTAGAATTGTTCGACAACACATGTATTCCAATAGAGGACGGACACCTTCAATAACCACTCACACAACCAGATTAAAGATCAACACATCGATGTTTTCACGTGGTAAAACCCCTACGGGGAAACATCCATGGCCCCAACCAACATGGCCACTTGGAGTAATTTATTGATGCAAAAGAAAAATTATAGAGAGATTTACAAGAGAGTTTCTCACAATCGATCATCGACAAATGACCCTCCATGCTCTTTAAATAGAGATCATGGGCCAATCAGGTGTTAAGCCACATATCAATGTAGCCGTTAATATCAAGGAGAATATGAATCGTCAGATCACTCTATGTCGGGAACATATCGTGAATGTCGAAGTTTCTAACTAAATGCATAATAAAGAAATACGATAAGAAACACACTTTTACCTAACGACAAATTAGACCAAGTTGATCTTAACTAACTCCTATGTGTCTAAATATCCTAACTTCCCCCCTTAAGAACAACTTGGGATAGGATTGAAGGATTTACAAAGGTGACACAATAGGAGAAGGAAAGAGGCATTAGAGCCTACCCCCTTAATGACAACTTCTTGAAATCCTAACATAGATCGAAGTTTGGAAAACTTCGCTTTTGTAAGAGACTTTGTAAAAATGTCTGCAACTTGATCGTCTATAGGGCAGAACAACACTTCAATAACTCGATCATGAATGAGCTTTCTGATGAAGTGCATGTGTAACTCAATGTGTTTTCTACGCTGATGTTGAACCGGGTCTTTGGCAAGCTTGATGGCACTCTGATTGTTGCACCAGAGGGTTGTCAGATGTTGCTACTGGAATCCAAACTATGAAAAGATCTATCGAAGCCACAAGGCTTCTTGACTTGCATTAACCGCTGCTCGGTACTCTGCTTCGACTAAAGAAAGATAAATTACCCGTTGTTTCTTATAGGCCCAAGAGAAAGGTCTTGAACCAAGGATGAAAACATAACCTGCAGTAGATTTTCAATCATTAGGGTCCCCAACCCAATCTGAATCTGTGAAACCAACCAATAAAGGAGTCCCCCTGAGCTGTAATGTATCTTGAACTGAAATGTACCCCAGACATACCAAAGTATTCTTTTAGCTACTTTCCAATGGATTTCATGGGTTTTTTCATATACCAGGCAATAAGACCAAAAACAAAGGAAAGATCACGATGGGTATGAGTCAAGTATAAGAGGCTACCAACTAATTGACGGTACAAAGTGGCATCAACTTTGGAAGAAGTACATGTGGCAATAAGTTTGACTCCAGACTAGAAGAGAGAATGGGATGGTTTACAATCTTCCATGTGAAAGTGACGAAGAAGGTCACAAACATACTTAGACTGGGAAAGAAAAATTCCTTCCTTGGTTTGTAAAACTTGGAGACCAAGGAAATAGTGCAAAAAGCCTAAGTCTGTCATTTCAAATTTCTTCTTAAGGTTGGTTTTCACATGGTTTAAAATTTTTGGGTCACTACCAGTGAGGATAAGGTCATCAACATAAAGAACAGGGATTATGAGATGAATTCCTACTTTCTTGGTATAGACATTAGTATCATAATGACATTTGGAAAATCCAGTGTCAAGAAAAAAACTGTCCATTTTGGCATACTAATCTCAAGGAGCTTTCTTAAGACCATAAAAAGATTTCTTAAGGTGACAGACAAGGCCATAGTCATTCTGGACATAGCCAGGAGGTTGTTCCATGTAGATTTCTTCTTGCAAATCCCCATGCAAGAAGACAAATTTGACATCCATCTGATGGACCTCCCATTTATGTGAGGTTGCAAGGACTAGAACAAGGCAGATGTAATTCATTTTGGCTACATGGGAAAATGTTTCATTATTGTCAATTCCTTCAACTTGGGAGAATACTTTGGAAACTAACCGAGCCTTGTGTCTTTCAACACTTCTATATGATGTATACTTAGTTCTGTAAATACATTTACATATGAAAAGTTTTCTTCCTTTCAGAAGAGGTACAAGATCCCAAGTATCGTTTGCCATTAAAGAATGATACTCTTCATTCATTGTTGTATCCCAATCTGGATGACCTGAAGCTTCTGCAAATGTCTCTAGATAATAAGTCTTTGAAACTTGAGCCAAAAGAGAAGAGGCTTGTTAAAACTGTGAACATGTCCGACGTTGATTTGAATGATCAACGACAAAATTACTAGCTGCTTCTTGTGTTGAATAGACCCATCTAAGAAGCGATGGTGCTAGTGCATGTTTAGGTTCAATGGAATCATCTCGAGGAAGGTGAGGAGGTGGAGGTGGATTTTCATCCTCACTGTCATCATTTGAAGAAGAAGAAATCAGAATAGGAATATAAGAAGGCACAAATGTCGAAGAATGATTGCAAGACGAAGAAGGCACAAACACCGAATTAGGCTTGCAGGCCAAGATATTTTCATTAAATTTAACAAATTTTCTGATAATAATTTCATTACAATGTGGTTGAAGAAGTCTGTAATCTTTGACATCTTTAGAATAACCAACAAATATACACTTCTCACTTTTAGGCTACAATGCTTTCCTTTTCTCATCAGGAATGTGAGCCCATGCCACACTACCAAATACACAGAAGTGACTTACATCTGGCTTAAGTTTAGTCCATGCTTCTTCCATTGTTATATTTTTAAGAGCCTTTGTGGGAGTGTGATTTACTATGTAATTTGCACAGTTAATGGCTTATGCCCAATACTTTAGACTTAATCCCTTAGAATGGATAATACAATTATCCATTTCTTTTAATGTGTGGTTTTTTCTCTCAGCAACACCATTTTGTTGTGGTGTATATGGAACAATGTGTTGCATTTGGATGCCCCGTGTAGTGCAGTCACTTGTAAATTGATTGTTCACATATTCACCTCCATTATCCGTTCTTAACCTTTGAAGTTGATGTCTAGATTTCTTTTCTACAAGGGTCTTGTAGGAAAAAAACTTGTCAAAAACATATCTCTTAAGTTTTAAGAAGTAAATCCAAGTGCATATGGATAAGTCATCAATGAAAGTTAAGAAATACTTGCACCCAAAAAAAGAAGGAGAAGAAAGTGGACCACACAAGTCACTATGAAAAAGTTGCAAAGGGGCCGAGGCGTGCAAAGAGGAACGCTTGTCAAAACTGTCCTGATGATGTTTTCCGAGAACATAATCGACACAAACACCATCTCCACATGAAACAAGAGGAAGACCAATCACCGTCTGTTGATTATATAGTTGCTACAATGAACGATAGTTTAGATGACCAAACCGCTCATGCCAAAGTTTACTCAAGTCATCGCTATGAGCAACAAAAAATGATGGAAAAGATGATGAGCCAAAGTTTCCAAACTTGTACAACCTGGTAATATCATCAACAATTCCAGTTGCAAGAACATGCTAAGGATCTTTTAGATCCTTGATTACAACTTGGTGAGGTGAAAACTCTATGGTTTTACCTTCACCTGAATGAGTGATTTGATATACTGATAGACGGTTGCAGGAAAGACTTAGAACACATAATACATCATAAAATGACCATTATCTACCTGAACTATTCCATACCCTACAACACTAAGAGATCTATCATCACCAACAAATATTTTCTTGGTGTTACATCCATTTAGAGAAAAAAATATGGCTTTAACCTTAGCCATATGATAAGATGCTCCAGAATCAATAAACCTGCTACAGGATTGGGAGCTGAAACACACAAATAGTTACATCACGCACCCTGCTATAGAATACACAGTGGAAAATAAAAACATAAATGCTATTGCCAAATAATAAGGGAATCAACTGGAAACTAAAACACCAGAAAAGCCACAAATTTCAATACCATTTGTTTATTGATTCAATGCAGATAACATATTTTTTCTACATTACATCATGCCTGGGCTAAAAGACAACCGTGAATGGTTGCTTGCGTGGCTAAAAACCACTACAAAATTGTCCAGAGGGTAATGATTTGCGTGTATGGGATGAGACTCTATTTTGTCCTTCCTATGTGCTCGCCCAACTTGGAATATTTCTCTCCAATCCACCTTCCATGATTCCCTTACTTCGTGGTTCACCAACCTCTTCAAAATCACGCTCCATTTAGTTTTAAAACTCCTCGGCTCTGAAACGATTTTCCTTCACTCCAAGAACTAGCCGTTACCCAAACCACCCTTGGCTTCAAAATGTTCACCTTCTTCTTGATGTTAACGGTCTTCCTTTTGGGTGCCAGATCCTTGACCTAACCGTGGCTGAGACTCAACACGTGTTAATGCCAGTGTGGAAAGTTAGCAAACGTTGTAACAATATTACCATATGAGGAAATAATTAGTTTTTTTTTCAACGAAATCCATATTCTACATGAGTTTTAGCATGAGTTTCATCAAGTGTTTTAAAATGAGTTTCAACACGAGTTTCAGTGTACACAATAACAGCTGCATGAGTAACAATAGTTCAAATTCATAACAAAATGACTAAATAAAATGGACCACTAACACAATCCTTATTCAAATTATTATCTAATTTGCAGAATATAAATATTTTTGGGTGATGTGGATTGCTCAAGCCCAAGGATGCTCCTACATTAGACACCCCTGGTAAGAAAAAAATGAGCTCCAGCTCATGTGCAGATTGTTGTTGAGGTGAAGAGTTCTGCACATGTGCTAACTGATCTTCAGTCACCCACGATGCATCCTCTGCCCCTCGATTCTTCCACTTGATCAAATATTCCATGTACTCCTTTCGACGAGTCTTCTTACCTACTCTTGTAGCAAGAATTTCTTCAATCTGCTCCTATGACTTAATTGGTAGATATTGTTCCCATTCACTGAGGGTACCTTCATCTACTCTTTTATCCCCTTCATGAAATCCATAGAGATCAACAACATTGAATGTAGGAGATATGTCAAACTTCTCCGGAAGTTCCAACTGATAAACATTATTCGAGATCTTTTTCAGAATTCGGCATGGACCTATCTTCTTGTACATGAGTTTATTATATGTGCCTCGAGGAAATCGCTCTTTCCTCAAGTGAGACATGACTAACTCACCCTCTCGGAATACCTTTTGTCTCCTATGTTGATCTTCTCTTTGTTTATAACTCTCATTGTTGGTCTGCAATTTCTTCTTTACATGTTCTTGTAATTCATGCATACTTTCCACAAAATCATTCGCATAATCAACACTCTTCTTGCCTTCCAAATCTGACAATGCAACCAAATCTACCACACTTTTTGGCGACCGTCCATAAACAATCTGAAATGGACTCTTTCTCGTAGATCTTTTCACTGAATCATTATATGTAAACTCAACTTGGGCTAATTCCAAATCCCATTGACTAGGATTCTCTCCACCTAAACTTCTCAACAAATTTCCTAAACTCATGTTCACTACTTTGGTCTGACCATCCGTTTGAGGATGATATGCCGAACTGTATAACAAATCTAAGCCTAACTTTTTCTAGAGTGTCCTCCAAAAATGCCCGAGAAATCTAGTATCACGATCTGAAGTAATACTTCGTGGAAGTCCATGCAATCGAACCACCTCCTTGAAAAACAATGAAGCTACCTCACTAACATCAATAGTTTTTTTACATGCTATGAATTGTGCCATTTTCTAAAATCTATCAACAACTACCAATCCTGAATCATGCTTCCTCCGGGTCATAGGTAATCCTAAGAAAAAATCCATACTGATATCCTCCCAAGGTCCTTTGCGTATTGGAAATGGAGTATAGAGTCCTGTGTTCCAACTTTTTCCTTTGGCTAGTTGACAGATCCTACAACCTTCAACAAAATTTCAGACATATTTATTAATGTTGGGCCAAAAGTATCTCTCTCTATGGTCTTATCAATCCCAAAATGTCCTCCTAAACCACCACTATGCAATTCTTTAAGGAGATTCAACCATATGGAACTTTTGGGAATACACAACTGCTGGTTTTTAAACAAAAACCCTTTCTTGGATATGGTAGTCCAGATACATTGTTCTGTCTAAACTCCAAGGCTCCTTACATGCCTTCCAAGATTATGAGAAATCTACATCTTCTTCATACAATGTCTTTAGACAATTCAGACTTACCACTTCTACTGACATGGTATCGAGTAATGCCGTCCTCAGACTTAATGCATCAACTACCTTATTCAACTTCCCGGACCTGTGTTTCAACACAAAAGAATAACTTTGCAAGAATTCTACCCATTTAGAAGGATTTTGATTTAACTTACCTTGGCTTTTAATGTACTACAAAGATTTATGATTCGTGAACAAGACAAACTCCTTCTGTAGTAGATAATGTCGCCATTTCTTCAAGGCTTGCACAATAGCATAAAATTCATGATCATAAACATAGTACTTCTTTTTGGACTCGTTCAACTTCTCGCCGAAAAATGAAATGGGTCTGCCTTCTTGACTTAGAACTGCTCCAGTTGTTGTTCCACTAGCATCACAATCAACCTGAAACACATTATTAAAATCCAGTAATGCTAATACTGGCTGCGTTGTTACCCTTTTCTTCAATTCTTCAAATTATTTCTCTACTGTTACAGTCCACTGGAACACTCCTTTCTTCATACATTCTGTAAGAGGCACACATATTTGGCTAAAGTTCCTAATGAATTTATGGTAGAATCTTGCCAATCCATGGAAGCTCCTCATATTAAATGTGCATCTTGGTGTTGACCATTCGACAATAGCCTTCACTTTCTCAGGTTCCATTTTAAGTCCTTCCTTTGAAACCACGAAACCTAGGTCCACCAATTCTTGCTGCATGAATGTAGAATTCTTCAGGTTTATCAATAATTTCTCTTCCTTCAAGCACTATAGTACTTCCCTCACATGCTCAACATGCTCTATTATACTCTTGCTAAAAATTAGTATATCATCCAAATATACAACCACAAACTTACCAAAAAATGGTTTCAAGACCTCGTTCATCAGTGTCATGAATGTATTGGGTGCATTGGTTAGTCCGAATGGCATCACTAACCATTCAAACAATCCATCTTTTGTCTTGAATGTAGTGTTCCATTCGTCACCTTCTCTGATTTGAATATGATGGTAACCACTCTTCAAATCAATTTTTGTAAAATATTCTGAACCACTCAGGCAATCCATAAGGTCATCCATTTCGGGCAATGGAAACCGATACTTGATAGTGATATTGTTTATATCACGTGAATCAATACACATTCACCATTCCCATGTCTTCTTAGGCGTTACTACTATTGGTACTACGCAAGGACTTATACTTTCTCTAATTAGTCCTCTATCATGCATCTCCTGCACTTTTCTATTCACCTCTTCACTCTCTACGGGAGTCATCCTGTAAGGCGCTTTATTAGGTAAACTTGATTCGGGCATTAAATCAATTTGATGAGAAATACTTCTTACTGGAGGCAATCCCTTTGGCAGATCATTAGCAATAATTTCCTTAAAATTCATCCAACAACGACTTTATTTTTGTAGGTACAACATTTGGCTCCTCTACACTTTTTACTTCTTTCAGAATCATTGCTAAACAAAATGTTGTTTTCTTTCTTCTTGTAAAAATTCTTTAGCAGAACATAACATGATTCAAGTGTTACTCATGTTTATATCAACACAATTTCTTGTTGTTGCCACTGTATCCTCCAACATTGGTGTTAATTTATATCACTGTCCATCTTTCTTGAACTCATATGTGTTTTCCCTACCATCATGGTGAACTTGTCGATCAAAAAACCATGGTCTTCCCAACAATATGTAGCATGCATCCATCTCAATCACGTCACATAACACCTCGTCCTGAAAACTCCCTATCTATAAACTCAATAAACATTGCTTCAGTCACAATCACCCACTGTCCCTTTTTCAACCAAGAAACATGGTAAGGGTTCGGATGGTTCAACCTCGTCAAGTTTAGTTTGTCCATGACTTCAGTGGATACCAAATTTTCTGTACTTCCTCCATCTATAACCAGGCTACAACATTTTCCTTGAACCTTACATTTTGTTTTAAAAACTTTCTTTCGTTGTTCTGGTTTCTTTGCCTCTTTTTGTTCAGATTTAAGCAACACCCTTCGGGACAACAAATTCTCACCTTGTTCTTACTGAAGAACAATCACATTTTATCCAAGTATTGAAGCTTCATCAACCTGTGTGAATTATGTTCATGCTTCACCTCTTCTCCCTGAAGTTTTCCTTTCTGGACATTCAGACTTTTTGTGTCCCTCTGCACCACAGTGATAACAAGTAATTACATACTTGTTCTTTCCTTTTATGAATCCTCCCCTGGCTCTACCAGCATTACTTCCTCCTCTTCCACCTTGACCGCCGACAAATTATTCTTCCCTTTCGCTGCCTTTAGCAGTCCCTGTTTTACCTCGTCCTTTGGAACCTCTTCCTCTACCTTTAGGCTGTGTTTTCCTCTCAATCTTTTCTTCCACCTTCAGGGAAAATTGATAAGCTTCATCAATAGTGTAGAAATAATGTGTTCTAATTTAATCTTGAATTAAATACTTTAACCCGTTTACATACCTTGCAACTCGTTGGAATTCTGGTTCTTTGAGGCTTGGTTTGAGTGACAGCCTAAAGAACTCTTCAGTGTATTCACGAACAAATGTATCCCTTTGTCTGAGGTTATGGACTTGTCGGAACAAATTCTGCTGGTAATCAACATGAAGAAATTTCTCTTTAATCTCGGTAACCATCTTATTCCAAGTTCTGATTTTCTCCAACTAATTATTCACTCTATCCTTCTGTAGCATATCCCACCATAGTGTTGCATGGCCTTTCAGTTTCGTAACAACAAATCTTATCCGATTTGGATCCTAAACATTTTCATACTCAAAATATATTTTGAGTTCTCTAATCTAGTCAACGAGAACATCATCTCTTAGACTACCATCATAACAAGAAACCTCAACCTTTGCACTACCCCTATTACTCAAATACAAAATCAGCCTAACTGTTGGGTCTCTTTCATCACCATCTTGTTCGTCTTCGATTTCTTCTTCTGGCTCTGAGTATACTTCATCATCTCCATTCCTACGATGCCCCAATTCCTCTATTCTTCGTCTCAAATCTTCCAGTTCTCGATTTCCTGCACCCCCTCTTCCTGCTTCTCTCCTTCGCAGTGACATTCCTCCAAGTTGTATGTGTCTCACCAACATCCACAAACCTCACACTAGTTCTGTAACACAACTTGAATTTCAACACTCTTTCTAAGCAACCACCACGAACAGGTATTCTATACCATGTCTCACAGAAGCAGATTAGGTGTTAATTCCATAGCAGAATGAGGCTCTGATACCAACTGTTGCAGGACTTGGAGCTGAAACACACAAATAGTTACAACACGCACCCTTCTACATAATACAAAATGGAAAAGAAAAACATAAATACTATTGCTAAATAATAGGGGAATCAATTGGAAACTAAAACACTAGAAGCCCACGAATTTCAACACCATTCGTTTATTGATTCAATGTAGATAATTTTTTTTTTCTACATTACATCATGCCTGGGCTAAAATACAACCGTGAATGGTTGCTTGCGTGGCTGAAAACCACTACAAAATCGTCCATAGGGTAGGCCCATGTGTATGTTCTAAGACTCTGTTTTGCCCTTCCTGCGTGCTTGCCCAACCTGAAATCTTTCTCTCCAATCCAACTTCCATTATCCCCTACTTTGTGGTTCACCAACCTCTTCAAAATCACACTCCATTTATTTTTAAAACTTCTCCTCAGCTCTGAAACAATTTGCCTTCACTCCAAGAACTAGCCGTTACCCAAACCACCATTGGCTTCAAATTGTTCGCCTTCTTCTTGATGTTAACGGTCTTCCTTTTGGGTGCCAGATCCTTGACCTAACTGTGGCTGAGACTCAACACATGTTAATGCGAGCGTGGAAAGTCAACAAGCGCTGTAACAACGTTACCGTAGGAGGAAATTCAATTTTTTTTTCAACGAAATCCATATTCTATAGGAGTTTCAACATACACAAGAGTAGTTGCATTAGTAACAATAGTTCAAATTCATAGCAAAATGACTAAATAAAATGGACCACTAACACAATCCTTATTTGACTTATTGCCTAATTTGCATAATAGAAATATTTTTGGGTGATGCGGATTGCCCGAACCTAAGGATGCTCCTGCATCAAAACCATTCATCAGAAGAAGTTGAAGTTACATTAAAGGAGAAACCATAAGTATAAAGTGTATGTCCGTGAGAAGAATAAGAAGAAGTAGAATATATATTTATGTTGTGCTTCTTCATCGTTGCTTCTAAATATGCCATCTTCTTAAAACATTTGGACTCATCAGGACCATCTTTCCCACAAAAGTTGCAATGTCTGCTTGTCTTCTTATTTTTAATTTTTGCTCCTTTGTCACCATTAGGAGCAGAAGCTAACTAACTCGGTTTAAGACTTTTGTTTTGCTTTTTGTTGTGGCGAGGATGTTGCTTATTGGGATTCTTGGATTCATCTTTCTGTTGGGCCACAAAGGCTTTGTTGGATGTACCTGCAACGCTGATCACTCCAAGTTGCAAAAACTTATCTTGCTCTCTAATCAAAGCATCACAAAAGGACTCAAGAGTGGTTTTTTGATAAGAAGTCCCTGGAGCTTCTCCGGTGGCATAGAAGGTAGATACAAACACTGAATATGCACTACCAAGATTGGCAAGAGTAATATATATGAAACACTCATCGTCTAGCTTTATGTTACACTCTTCACATAAAATTCTAAGTGTTTTGAACTTAGATAAATAGTCTTCAATGCAAGAAAAATCATTTGGAATTAAAGTTATTATCTTATTTTTTATCTGGTGGGCTTGAATAATATTGTGTTTACCAAACACAACTTCAAACTTTTCCCAATATTTATTGGGGGCATCAATTCCTTGAAGGAGAAACCTTAAATCAAGAGAGATGGACATTCCAATTAGTCCACATGCTTCGTCATTCCTATTAATCCATTTGACATATTTGTCATCATCAGTGGGTTTTTCTTCTTTTTCCAAGGTAACCTGGTACAATCCTTTACTTCTTAATGAATCCTCCATATGGGATTTCCATTGGAAGTAGTTGGTGATGGTAAGAAAAAGATCACTGGGAGATGTCATATTAAAATATGCAGACAAATATGAAACTAATGGTTTGGATGGAAAGATATTGAAAAAATATGTTGTTTAAAAAATGACACTGAAAACAAACTTCGAATGTGAAAGTTATGCCCTTTTGAAGAAATGCATAAATGATAATCAAAGAGCCACGTGGCAGGTAGAAGTTGGTCCACGTGGTGATACCCCTTCTAATAACCTTACTTTTACAAATAATTTGCTTATGAAGTGACCCACTTTTATAGAATAAATGAAGATCACTTTTATAATGAAGTTACTTTATAAAAGAAAGTTGCATGAAAAATAAATAACTTTAAAATAAAATATTAAAACTACTTATAGTGATTCACTTTTATCATTTAAGTGAAATACACTTTACAATGGATACATGAATTTTTTCAAAAAATATAACAAAAAAAAGACTTAAACTCAAAACCTTTTACTTAATAAAACAATTTTTAACCAAGTGAGTTAATGCAAAACATATTGTATTGTTTAGAAGGAGGATTGTTGTTGTTGAAGGCGGCCTTGGAGAGTGTGATCATACTTTTTTTTTTTACACAATGATATTTTTTTGCTTCTTGACGACAAAAATAGTTAAATCTCGGATAGCTTGCCCGAAAAATGCAACTTTTCCTTCTATTTCTGATTTTACCGAGATCGCATAATAAAACACATACGTAGATAGGAAAACCCTTTCCAATTTGTTTTTGATTTGCCGAGATCTCACAAGGTGCAGGACAAAGAGCATACACAGATCCAAAATAATAGCAACTTGAAAATAAAAAATAGAAAACCGAAATAAAACCAAAATAATAACTCTGCAAAACTTTAAAAGGGCATATTCAAACTTTAACCCTTTGGATATGACTGAAATGGCCGTATCTTGGGCAAATGAAAACCTTTTCGAGTGAAATGAAAAGTGATATTGATTGAAACGAGTGCTCTGGACACAATGGAACAATTCTCTCAACCTAGAAATGTATGGAAATGATAGAAACCAGAGATGAAGCAACACGGCTTCACAATCTTGATCTACAACGAGAGCGAG
>SNQJ01S0126566.1:6715-25034 GCA_010110895.2 Picea sitchensis
CTAACACCACCCACACTATTTTTGTGTGTGTATCTTGTTTATTTCACAACAATTCTCTTGGTTTCTCAGGTTCTTGGATGTATTCTTAAATGACTAAGTGTTAAGATGTTAATAAGATTGTCTAAGTATACAAGTGAGTTGCATAGAGTTGGAGTGTGACTACCCCGTAGCCTATAATGAAGTATGGGTATTCTCTAGGTGAAGAGGGATATTCTAGACAAAGTATTCTTGGTGTTTCCAAGAAACCAAGTAAGAACCATCGTGATGCTACACACCCTCAAGAGGTGAACGATTGTAAGATTTGAACAAGCATCCTGTGGAGTCGTTGTAGGTGGTATAAGAGCTTGTTTGATGAAGAGTTGGTGAGCTCCTCATTACTACGGTAGTGGTGACTGTGGTGGTAGGCAACACTTGTTGAGAAGATATTTTGGGCATAGACTTGGTAAAGGTTTGGTCAGGTGGATTGACCCACCGTAGGAATAGTTTGGGTACAGACTTGGTGGTTTTGCTTATGATAGAATTGAAGTGCTAAGTTGCAAACAGAGTCGTGAATTGTGAACATACCTATGTCCACCCCTTGAGAATACCAAGTGAAGAGTTACTATGGTGAAACAAGAACTGGGGAAAGAAAAATGAGTCCAGGACTTGTCGTAGACCTAGTCACATAAGTAATCATAGAGTTCATCATAGAACTCATCACAGAGTTGACCACAAGATTTTGAAGAAGCCTTGAGATGAATTCTTGGGTTCCTTGGACAAACCCTTTGCAAGTAGAGTAAATATACTTGGAGGGCCATCCATGGCTGGGTTGCATGTATATGGGAGTGACATCGAGAGGGAGACTAAGACAGGAAGAATGAAGGATCGACTTGTTATCTTGGAGAATGAAGTTGAGAAGATGATAGATACAATGTGTCAACATGGTGATAAGTTTGAATAAATGGATATTGAGATAAGAAGGGTGAAGCATGGGTTTAATGAAGCTATCCAAGAGTGACAGGAAAATATGAACTTGATTACTAGCACCTTGACTGATGATGTTCAGGATAGACTGAAGGAAGTGGAGGCTGCACTTGCCTCAGTCACACAAAAGTTGAAGGACAAATATGACACCACAACATTGTTGAAATGAGATTTGACCAATGGATAGAGCTCTGTTGTCATGTTGATGAAGATCAAGATAAAGGAACCTAAGCCATACGACGATACTCACAATGCTAATTTTCTTGTCAACTTCTGTTGATACATTGAGTAGTACTTGGAATAGTTGAATGCAAGTTTGGATGAAGCCAAGGTAAATGCCGCAACAACGTTCTTGATAGGAACTGTTAAACTCTAGTGGAGGAACCGGGTGGAAGAATTGGCAGCGGGAAGATTCATTGAGAAGATAAAAAACTAGGAAGATATGAAAGTTTCTTTGAAGGCATAGTTTGTTTTGGGAAACCAAGTATGGATCGTGAGAAATCAATTGTTGGATCTCAAGTGAACTCGTAAGATGAAAACCTACATCAAGGAGTTAACATGACTCATGTTGGAGATCAAAGACATTTCAGAAGAAGATATACTTTTCCACTTCGTGAATGGTCTACAGCCATGGGCATAGACTATGCTATGATGTGAGAACATGCAAACCCTTGCAACAACCATCACCATAGTGGAAAAATTGTTTCACTTTAGGGGTGAACCCAAGGTAGGTCCTAGGAACAATGAGGACACCTAAGGTGAGAAGCAAAAACAAGGGAAGGGGAAGAAAAAGGACAAAGGAAAGATGAATAAATTCAAGGGTAGTGAAGATAATGCCAAGAAAACATACACATCAAAAGAGAAGAAGTTAATTTCATGTTGTATTTGTGCCAAGGAACAATATGAAAATAATTTTCCCTTGAAATATAAGTTTAATGATCTGGAGGAGGAAAACAACCCATTTTTGTGGGTCTTGCAGGTCTTGAACACTATCATGGAGGGTGAATCCACAGAGAGACAAGAGCAAGATGAGACAAAAATTCTCTATGTGCAATCCAAACTCAATGGGAAGTCCATGACAACCATGGTGGATAGTGGGGAAACTCATAACTTCTTGAGGGAGGATATGGTGCAAAGGCTTGGGTTGCAACTTGAACCAACATAGACAAACTTCAATATAGTAAAAAAAGTGTAGAGAGGGTCATTGGTGTAGCCAAGAAGATCTCAAGGAAGATTGGTGATTGGTGAAAAAAGATGATTTTCACCATTGTTCTTATGGACAATTTTGAATTTGTGTTGGGACATGAGTTCACGAGGAAGGAAAATCAAACACCTATTACTCACATGAATAGTCTGGCCATTTTCTCAGGGAAGTCTCCATGTTTCATTCCTGCTATAAGGAGGAAGGAAGGAGGTACGCGAATGTCCTCCTTGTAGATGGTTGTTGTGAACAATCAAAGTAGACAAACTTGTGGGGGTGAACTTGAACAATGTGGAGTGATGGTTGGAAAACCTAATGTAGAGAATGAAAGGACATTTGTGTCAATGGAATTGTGACATCCCCCAAAAATAAATATATTTTTTATTTTTGTGTGCTGGAAATTTATTTCTGTTTTTGGCAAATTCGAATCTGGAAAATTTTTGCCATTTATGGCAATTTCGAATTTCGAATTTAATAATTGTATTTAGTTATTGTGACTATTGAGAAAAGATCTGTTTGGACTCAACTAACTATTTGACTATGACACTTGTATCACAACAGAATATTTATATTAACTATAGGAGGACAAATGGAACAACCAGGTTAAAAATCAGCTGACCATGACTCCATGAGTGGGGAACATGTTGGAACTACCTCTAGGCTGATTATGAGAAGTGGAAAATCAGAGATTTGGCCACTGGAAGCCCCTAAAAATCAGGGATTAAGAGAGCTGCGAAAATCCCCAAAGGAGGGAAAAAGACCCAGGAAAAAATTGATAAATAACATATGCGAGGAGGCAGGATGCTACCAAGTATGCTGGGAAAGGATTCCTGAGCTCTCTTGCTGTTATGAACACTGCGGATTGAGTGTGAGGCAAGAGGAGCCTACTGAAACAGAATTGCCTTGTTGTTGTGAGCACTGTTGAGTAAGTGTGAGTCAAGAGGATAACTGTTGGAATTGAAGGACATTGCTGATGAGGTGTTTCCAAGTTCGCCCTCATGGATTCATGGTCAGGCTAGGGGGTGAATCGGGCAAGTAGGTTTGGCTGCCATGTTCTATGGTTGGGAGGAACGTGGTTGTTCCTTTTATCTTCCCATGGATTGGATTTAGATATGTTGATCTACCCCTCTCTATTATGGATGACTATGTTTTTATTTCGATGTCTTATTAAAGCCGAACTGGAATGATGTCCACTCTCTATTTGAATGATTTTTTTGATGCAATGTATTGATTAAATTGGAACTGTAACATTCTCCATTTTTGTTTGTTATGGGGAATATATGTGAAGAATATCTGTAATTATAGTTCTATGGAAAGGGAGATTTACGACAATGAGGCAGATCCTCTCTGTAGATACATCCCCAGGAAACCAAACTCGAATCCCTTGGAACATCTTTTATAATGACCAATCTCTGATGGAATGATATTCTTAATCATGTATTTACATAGATGCACAGATCCAATACTGTTGATGTTTAATGCATTGATTAAAAGAGGCTCTAAGTGAATATTATAAGAATTTACCTTATACATAATTTTTTTATCCTTTGTACCCTTCTGTGCGTGGAAAATTCCTAAGACCTTAGGCTTTTAGAATTATGTGAGGAAAACTCAGTCCAACTTTCTTTTCGCCTTTCGAAGGTTCGTGTATATTGATGTATGGATTCTTCACTCGCAAAGTTCTGAATCTCAAAACCCCGAAGCTCCCCCTTTTTGCATTTCGGAAGTTGGTTACATAAGAGGTTTGGGGCATTTAAACTCGCAAAGTTCCGAACCTCGAAACCCCGAAATGCGGGACCCACCTTCTCCTTTTCGCATCCTTTCAAAAGTTTGTTTTGTTGGATGTTTGGCGTTTGAAATCCTGAAGCTTTCACTTTTCAGAATTCGAGAGTTATAATGTGTTGTTGTTTGGTAGTTGCAAACCCTGAAACCCTGAACCCCGAAATCCCAAAGTGTTAATTCCTCATCCTTTCACCTTTCGGAATTCGGGAATGGCTGTGTTATGTTGTTTGACATTTGAAACCTTGAAAACCCAAATCCCGAAATCACGAAGTGTTACTTCCTCATCCTTTCACCTTTCATAATTTGAGAATGGCTGTGTTATGTTGTTTGACATTTGAAACCTCGAAAACCCAAATCACGATATCCCGAATTGTTGGTTCACGTTCTTTTCTTTTCGCAATTTCGGGAATTCTTGTGGTTGATGTTTTGGATTTCAAGGTCGTGAGATTCCGAACCCCGAAGTCCCGAAATGTTAGTTCCACGTTCCTTTCCTTTCGCAATTTCAAGAATTGTTATATGTCTATGTTTGGGCACCGGAACTCGCGAAGTTCCAAACCCTGAAATTCCAAAATGTGGGTCTCACCTTTTCCTTTTTCACATTTCGGAGATTTGTTGATGTTGTTGTTTGGACACTTGCACTTGCGAAATCCCGAACTCCGAATTCCCGAAGTACTGATCACCTTTCTCAAATTTGAGAGTTGTGTGTGTTGATGATTGACTTGGGTATCCACGAGATCCCGAACCTCGAAACCCCGAAGTGCTCGGCATCTCCTCGCAAATCCGAGAAATATTGTGTATTGATGTCTGGCTCTTGTACTCGCGAAACCCCGAATCGTGAAACCCCGAAATGCTGGCCACAGTCGTTTTGTATTTTGGAATTTCAACAAACAACAGGGTCCTTCGTTTTGTTCGGTACTCATGATCACCGAAACCCGATTGACCTCTGTTTCCTTCACAAAGCTGTAGGAACTTAGAAGAAATCTTATTGTTAAGGGAACAACTCTATTAATGTAATGAATAGACTGGTAAAAGAACGTTGGAGAATCTTCGTCCTGGATAGAGGTATGGGAGTAACAAACCGTGTTACAAGTCGACTGTATTGCAGACATAAGGAATTTTATTTTTTATGTAGGGTTCTTGGTCATAAAAACCCCAAAGTTGCTTGTATTGTTAAGACTGTGGTAGAGTTATAGGTACTAGCAGATAAGAGAGTAATTATAAATTTCAGGATCTTAATTAAACATTGAAGTGATGAGTAGATAATCATTATATCGCCGATTAGAAAACTTAAGTTGAACAGTAAGGACAGACGATGATAGTAAGGACTTTAACAAACCCTCAGACTAAAGACTTCTAACATAAATCTTACTTGCTTGAGATCTCAAAACTTTTCAAGGATAAATGTACAAAAAAAATAAAAAATAAAAATTTATGATGATTTTTGAGGTACATTACATATGGTATCAGAGAAAAAGTTACAACATTGGGCCTGAACAAGGCCACATTAATTGATTAGTATATATTCTGATTTATGAAAAAAAAAAAAACTAATAAATCTTGTGGATTACAAACATAAAGCTTTTCTGTTTTGTGTTGAATAATGGCAGCCCAAGAAGGTGCAGAAATCAGGGTGGAAGAGAATCCGCAACAAGGACCTCCTGGAGATCCAAGACAAAACAGTGACGAAAGCTCACCCACGGAGGTGTTGGAAACAATGAGAAACCTTATAGTTGAACTACAGGTTTTCAAGGACGACAATGAAAAATTGAAGAAGGCACAACAGGAACAACAAGAGATAAATGAAGTATTGTTGCATAGTATAGTAACAAAGAAAAGCCCAAAAGATGATAACCCTGAGGAAGAGGTCAGCAAAAGGGCATCCAAGAACTCTGGTGCGAAAACAGAAAAAGGAGACAGTTCGTCTGAAGGGACACCTTCAGTTGAAGACAAAACCATACCAGACAAAAAAAGAAAACAAACAGATCACCTTGAAGGAGAATTTAAAAAGATTAAACCAGTTACTTTTGATGGAGAATCCAGGAGAAGAGAAGAAGCCGAGGCATGGTTGTTGGACATCAAAAAATACTTCCAAATCTACAACTATTCCAGTAACATGAAAGTTAGAATGGAAATCTACAATCTGAAGGGGAAGGCTAGCATTTGGTGGCAGGACCTGAAATTGGCCAAGGGCCTAAAGGAGAAATAGTTGGAATGGTCCGACTTTAAGAAGTATTTTAAGAAACAATACCTTTCGGAAAGATATTATGAAAGGAAGATGAAAGAATTCTATGAGTTACGACTCAGACAAATGACGATGGAGGACCTTATAAATAAATTTCTGGAACTACTAAGGTTCGTACCATACATTCGGGAGGATAAGGTAAAAATCTAGCGATTCTTAAGCTGTTTACCACAGTCCTATAGGGACAGAATTGAGTTTGACAACCCCAAATCCTTGAGTGAGGCATTCAGGAAAGCATGAATGTGCTATGACTAGTATAAACATCGAGTAGAGTTTCCCAAGACCTGGAAGGATAAGAAGCAAGATGGAATAAACCAACGGAAGAAGGGATACCAACTAGCTCCTTATCGGAATGCACAAAAAGCTTCCCAAGGAAGGATCTTCACTCCAATCATATGAATACGCAAGGTAGCAGTAAACCGGTAAACCTGGGAATGAAGAGGTTTGGGGACAACTCCTGCGAACCATTAAAGTTTTGGGAGTGTGGAGAGCCTCATCTAAGGAGGAACTGTCCACGTTTAATTAGAGCAAACAGAACTGTTGTTCACAATTTGCAGGAAGCCTCGATAGTGGGTGACATGGGCAGAAGTCTGTATCAGATAAATGTAGCTATAGATGGTTGACAAGCTGACCACCAATCCTCGATGGTAGAGATCGAAGGTAAAATCCATGACACTCGAATTTCTGTTTTAATTGACCCTGGAGCTACGTTAAGTTATATTACTCCGGATGTAGTAGAGTCGAATAAACTTAAGAAACAAAAGAATTGACCCTCGAGCTAATGCTATTATATCACTCTTGGTGTGGTAGAGTCTAATAAACTTAAGAAACAAAAGCATAAAATCTTATTTTGTATAACTAGCAACATGTACTAAAAGAAAAGAAGTTAACTTTATTTATGATCTTGAGTTCATCTTAGATGGTCAAAAGATAAGGACCAATATGAACATCCTACCACTAGGATCTTATGATATGATCATCGGGATGGATTGGTTAGAACAACACAAAGCAGTACTAGATTGTTATACAAAGATACTTATCTATAAAGATAATTTTGGTACTGTTAGAACAACCCAAGGTATACCAAAACCTGTGTCAGTCAGACAAGTTTTAGCGATGCAATTCAAGAAATGTATTTGAAAGGGATGTCAAGTTTACACCATCCAAGTAACGAATTTATTAGAAAAAGAAGATAATCCCAAGTTAGAAGACTTTGTTGTCCTACGTGAATTCAAAGACATGTTTGTTGATGAGATAGCAGAATTAACTCCTAGGAGAGAGATAGATTTCTCCATAGACTTACTCCCTGGATCAACCCCTATATCAAAAGCACCCTACCGAATGAGTATACTAGAACTGACAGAATTAAAAATACAATTACAAGAATTGTTGGACAAAGAATATATTAGACCAAGTGTCTCGCCATGGGGAGCACTAGTCCTCTTTGTGAAAAAGAAAGACGGTACTCTAAGACTATGTATCGATTATAGACAACTGAAAAAAGTGACCATTAAGAACAAATACCCCTTACCCAGGATAAATGATCTGTTCGATCAAGTTGGTGGGGCCAAGATCTTCTCAAAATTGGATTTACGATCCGGATAGCATCAAGTTAGGATAAAAGATCAGGACATAAACAAAACAGCTTTTCGAACAAGATATGGACATTATGAGTTTGTAGTCATACCTTTCAGACTCATGAATGCACCAACCACATTTATGTGCTTAATGGACAACATTTTTATCCAGTACTTAGACAAGTTCGTAGTAGTATTTATCAACGACATTCTGGTCTATTCTAAAATGGAGGAGGAACATGATGAACACTTACAAATAGTTCTGCAAACACTAAGGAAACACAAACTATACACAAAATTCAACTAATGTGATTTTTATCAAAAAGAAATACAATATTTAGGACATGTCATTTCCTCGGAAGGTATTTCCATAGACCCGGAAAAGATAAAAGCCATTATGGAATGGCCAGTGCCTAAGGATGTGGCAGATATCCGGTCATTCATGGGAATCACAGGATATTATCATAGATTTATAGAAGGGTTCTCCAAGATAGCCTACCCTATCACGTCATTACAAAAGAAAGGGACCAAGTTTAACTGGTCGAAAAGTGTCAAGACAGTTTTAACAAGCTAAAAGAATTATTGACATCAGCGCCCATTTTAAAGGTAGCAGACCCAGATAAAGATTTCACGGTATGTGTTGATGCAAGTAAAGAGGGACTAGGTGGTGTTCTAACTCAGGAAGGGCACGTGGTTTGTTACGAGTCCCGAAAATTAAAGGAAAACGAATGAAATTATGTCACTCATGACTTAGAATTGGCAACAATAATACATGCCTTAAAAATGTGGCGACACTATATAATGGGCAGAAAATTATTACTATTGACGGATAATAGCGAAGTGAAATATCTGTTTAACCAACCAGACCTTAATGGAAGACAAACAAGGTGGCTAGCCTTCTTGAGCGAATTCGACTTTGAGGTCAGACATATCAAGGGTAAGGAAAATAAAGTAGGAGATGCTTTAAGCTACAGAATACATGGGTTATTTGAGATAAACATCAGTAGGGCAGAAAGTGACTTGGAACAAAGAATAAGGACGACAAGTATCAACGATAGAAATTACACTAAGATAATGGCAGAATTTCAAAATAGTACCACAAACTCAGATAAACCAGATATAAGTATCGACAAACAGGGACTATTAAGATTTAAAAATAGACTTTACATATCAGACTCAGTAGAGCTAAAATTAACTATTTTAGACGAAGTGCATAAGAAACCATATTATGGCCATCCAGGTTACCAGAAAACAATAACAACACTCAGAAAACTATTCTACTGGCCTAATATGAAGGGAAAAACAACAGAGTATTTGGCTAGGTGCTAAGATTGTCAGTAGGTTAAGGCTGAACACCAGCATCTAGCCAGCCTATTACAACCATTACCAGTACCAGAATGGAAATGGGAGACCATATCTCTGGACTTTATAACAGGTTTACCTAAAACTCAGAAACATAATGATTCAATCATGGTTGTAATCGATAAACTCAGTAAGTTTGCACACTTTATTCCTGTAAAGTCTACTTTTAAAGCTATTAACATTGTTGAAATATTCATGAAATAAATTTTTAGACTCCATGGTATTCTTAAAATAGTGATTTTAGATAGAGACGTAAAATTCACATCTACTTTTTGGAAGGAATTTTTTGCAGGGCTAAATACTAATTTGAATTTCAATACGAGTTATCATCCACAAATGGATGGATAGACCGAAAGGACAAACCAGATCATAGAGGATATGCTCCGCATGTATGTAAGAACAAAACTGAACAAGTGGGAAGACTACCTACACTTGGTAGAATTTGCATATAACAATGGGTACCAAACTTCAGCTAAGTTGAGCCCTTTCGAAATACTGTACGATAGAAAGTGTACAACTCCAATCAGTTGGGATAACTCGACTGACAGACTCATGGTTGGACCAGAGATGCTCCAAGAAATGGAGAACATGGTAAGAAAGGTACAACATAACTTGAAAGAAGCACAGGACAGACAGAAGAGCTATGCAGATCAGAAAAGAAGACACTTGGAATTTCAAGTGGGAGACCATGTTTATTTGAAAGTCAAAGCCCACAAAATATCGCTGAAGTTGGGGAACTCTCCCAAGATGGCACCCAGGTTTTGTGGGCCCTTCGAGATACTAGCTCGAATTGGACCCGTAGCATATCAACTTGCACTTCTAGCTAATCTAAGAATTCGTAATGTATTTCATGTTTCTTTGTTGAAAATGTATATTCATGACCCTACGCATATGATTGATTGGAACTTGGTGTAGGTGGAACCAGAGGGCGAGTTCTAGGTGGAACCCCTGCGCATTCTGGACTGCAAAGAAATAGCACTTCGGAACAGAGCCATCGCTCAGGTAAAGGTGCAATGGCAGCACTTTAGTCCTGAGGAGGCCACTTGGGAATTGGAGGGAGATTTGCAGAAATATCATCCAATCCTGTTTCAGGAAAGGAAAGAACACTGAGGACAGTGTTTTACTGAAGGGGGGAAGGATGTGACATCCCCGAAAAATAATTTTTATTTTTATTTTTGTGTGCTGGAAATTTATTTCCGTTTTTGGCAAATTCGAATCTAGAATTGTTTTACCATTTATGGCAATTCCGAATTTTGAATTTAATAATTGTATTTAATTATTTTGACTGTTGAGCAGAGATATGTTTGGACTCAACTTACTATTTGACTATGACACTTGTATCACAATAGAATATTTATATTAACTGCAGGAGGACAAATGGAACAACCAGGTTAAAAATTAGCTGACCATGACTCCATGAGTGGGGAACATGTTGGAACTGCCTCTAGACTGATTATGAGAACTGGAAAATAAGAGATTTGGCCACTGGCAACCCCTGAAAATCAGGGATTAAGAGAGCTGTGAAAATCCCCAAAGGAGGGAAAAATACCCGGGCAAAAGATTGATAAATAGCATATGCGAGGAGGTGGAACGCTGCCAAGTATGCTGGGAAAGGATTCATGAGATCTCTTGTTGTTATCAACACTGTGGATTGAGTGTGAGGCAAGAGGAACCTACTGAAACAAAATTGCTTTGCTGTTATGAGCACTGTTGAGTAAATGTGAGGCAAGAGGATAACTGTTGGAATTGAAGGACATTGCTGAGGAGGAGTTTCCAAGTTCGCCCTCATGGATTCATGGTTAGGCTAGGGGGTGAATCGGGCAAGTAGATTTGGCTGCCCTATTATACGGTTGGGAGGAACATGGTTGTTCCTTTTGTCTTTTCGCGGATTGGTTTCAAATATGTTGATCTACCCCTCTCTATTATGAATGACTATGTTTTTATTTCGATGTCTTATTAAAGCCGAACTGGAATGATGTCCACTCTCTGTCTGAATGATTTTTCTGATGCAGTGTATTGATTAAATTGGAACTGTAACATTTTCCATTTTTGGTTTGTTATGGGGAATATATGTGAAGAATATCTGTAATTATTGTTCTTTGAAAAGGGAGATTTACGACAATGAGGCAGATCCTCTCTGTAGATACATCCCCAGGAAACCAAACTCGAATCCCTCAGAACATCTTTTATAATGATCAATCTCTAATGGAATGATATTCTTAATCATGTATTTACATAGATTCACAGATCCAATACTGTTGATGTTTAATGCATTGATTAAAAGAGGCTCTAAGTGAATATTATAAGAATTTACCTTATACATAATTTTTTTATCCTTTGTACCCTTCTGTGCGTGGAAAATTCCTAAGACCTTAGGCTTTCGGAATTTTGTGAGGAAAACTCAGTCCAACTTTCTTTTCACCTTTCGAAGGTTCGTGTTTATTGATGTATGGATTCTGTACTCGCAAATTTCCGAATCCCGAAACCCTGAAGCTCCCCCTTTTCGCATTTTAGAAGTTGGTTACAAAAGAGGTTTGGGGCATTTGAACTCACGAAGTTCCAAACCCCGAAACCCTGAAATGCGGGACCCACCTTCTCCTTTTCACATCCTTTCAGAAATTTGTTTTGTTGGATGTTTGGATTTTGAAACCCTGAAGCTTTCACTTTTCAGAATTCAGGAGTTGTAATGTGTTGTTGTTTAGTAGTTGCAAACCCTGAAACCCCGAATCCTGAAATGCCAAAGTGTTAATTCCTCATCCTTTCACCTTTCGGAATTCGGGAATGGCTGTGTTATGTTGTTTGACATTTGAACCCCCGAAAACCCGAATACCGAAATCCCGAAGTGTCAATTCCTCATCCTTTCACCTTTCAAAATTCGGGAATGGATGTGTTATGTTGTTTGACATTTGAAACCCCGAAAACCCGACTCCCGAAATCCTGAATTGTTGGTTCCACATTCTTTTCTTTTCGCAATTTTGGGAATTGTTGTGGTTGATGTTTTGGCTTTCGAAGTCGTGAGATTTCGAACCCCGAAGTGTCGAAATGTTAGTTTCACGTTCCTTTCCTTTCACAATTTCGAGAATTGTTATATGTTTATGTTTGGGCACCGAAACTTGCGAAGTTCCGAACCCTGAAATCCCGAAATGTGGGTCTCACCTTTTCCTTTTTCGCATTTCGGAAATTTGTTGATGTTGTTGTTTGGACACTTTCACTCACAAAATCTTGAACTCCGAATTCCCGAAGTACTGATCAACTTTCGCAAATTCGGGAGTTGTGTGTGTTGATGATTGACTTGGGTATCCTCTAGATCCCGAACCTCGAAACCTCGAAGTGCTCAGCATCTCCTCACAAATCCGAGAAATATTGTGTATTGATGTCCGGCTCTTTTACTCACGAAACCCCGAATCCTGAAACCTTGAAATGCTGGCCACAGTCGTTTTGTATTTCAAAATTTCAGCAAACAATAGGGTCATTCATTTTGTTCGGTACTCATGATCAAAGAAACCCGATTGACCTCTGTTTCCTTCACAAAGCTGTAGGAACTTAGAAGAAAAATTATTGTTAAGGGAACAACTCTATTAATGTAATGAATAGACTGGTAAAAGAACGTTGGAGAATATTCATCCCAGATAGAGGTATGGGAGTAACAGACCGTGTTACAAGTCGACTGTATTGGAAACATAAGGTATTTTTTTTTTATGTAGGGTTCTTGGTCATAAAAACCCCAAAGTTGCTTGTACTGTTAAGACCGTGGTAGAGTTATAGGTACTAGCAGATAAGAGAGTAATTATAAATTTTAGGATCTTAATTAAACATTGAAGCGATGAGTAGATACTTATTATATCGTCGATTAGAAAACTTAAGTAGAACTGTAAGGACAGACGATGAAAGTAAGGACTCTAACAAACCCTCAGACTCAAGACTTCTAACAGAAAGCTTACTTGCTTAAGATCTCGAAACTTTTCAAGGATAAATGTACAAAAAAAAAAATAAAAAAAATTATGATGATTTTTGAGTTACATTACAGGAATGGAGGTTTGTCGATGTTGGAGACATATTTGGAGATCTGGCTAAGAAGGATGGGTTGGATGATTTATGTTTGAAGGTTGATGAATCCAATGAAGATCAGAGGAAGTCATAGAGACGAGGATGCTGGAGCAGTTCATTGAACAGAAGAAGAGACCATCCATGGACCAAGAAGACATGAGGGAGACACACCAACCTTAGTATAAGAGAACCAAGGAAGAGGTTGATTCCTCCTCTAGTGAACTTTGGCATGGCGAATGGTCATATGAATCTGAGTTAGAATGACTCGTTGAGAACTACGAAGGAAGAATTGGCTCAAGTGTACTACTGATTATGTATACAACGTAAAATCACGATGAATCTCTACCAATGGCATTGTGACAAATTGGATATGAGGGAGATGACCCAACCAACCATCCCCCTTCACATTCAAACTAGACCGCAACATGTTGGATCATTGTCTCGGTGGTAGGTAGTGAGGCCTATGCGGTTCCTTAAGCAGGTGCTTTGGTGAAGACGATTGGGAACACAATTGGGCGACTTGATAGATTGAAGGAAATGAATAGTGCAAATGTGACAAGTTTGTGGGTAGAAAAGGGTGTTTGAATGTGAATATGTGAGCTCTTGAGATGGAGGCACGATGATTGGACTAGATACCCAATCATTTGAAGTCACAAGGGGATCCAACACATGGAAACATGAGAAAACAAACTAAAATATGGAAGCAACAATAATTCATTCAGGTGTGACACATTATAGACTCATGTAACTTCCTAAGGGGAGTTTTCCTCGATGACAATAGTTGAGGAGACAACAATTGTTGAGTGGTGATGAGATCTAGAGATGGGATAGAGGAACCATGGATATCGATGGATGTATTTGGGGATGAAAAAAACTTGGAGTGGGGGAGGATGTAATGTCTCCCATGACACCCACCGAGAACACACACTCGTTGGGCAGACTTGGGGATGAGTCAGGAAAGAGAACAAAAGGGGAATGTGATAGGTTAGGTGAAAGAGGACATATTGGTGTGAGAAGGAGCACCTTGGGTGAACAATGGTGACATACAATACCAAGGGGGCACACAACTTACTTTCCTTGTGAAGGTTGATGGAGACTTGGGTTGCATTTGGTAAAGGACGGGGAAAATTGAGCACACACCCAAGGAGTGGACCCACCTACCCTTGGAAGCATGGGTATGATGGAGAGGTTGGATGACCACACCAACACACCCATGGAGATTCAAATTGATCAACACAATGAAACACATAAAGAAAGAGTCACACACCCAAGGATGTGGCACACCAGTCCGAGAGACTTGACAATTGATGGGAACACAAGTTTGTTTGGGCACACCGTATCCACGAAGGGGCGTGATGATTCGTTTGGGCATGATGGTTCATGAATGGGTGTGACACATCCAAAAGACGTGATGATTCACGATGGTGACCTTTGGAATCCATATAAGAGAAAAATGATGCACAACCAATGAAGGAATATTTTAGAAAGAATGCATAGGAAGCAAGTCTGAGGCAAAGTTCCAAGGATAGGAAAAACATAGGCAGAGTTCTGAATATGGAAGACAAGTATTCAAGGGTGGGATGCACTAGGAAATTTTGGGGAATTCCTGAAACGTAGGTCTATTGGAGGCTTATGTGAGGCAACCCCAAAGTCTCTTTTTGTAATACCCATGTTTTCCCTAGCTTGTAAATATAATTAGATTATTACTAAAATACTATGGACAGATCTGTTATGTGTGGATTTTGGGAAATGATGAACCTTTGCTAAAGAAGGCCACGTGAATATTTTTGTTATTAAATAAAATAATTTTTTTTTAATAACTGTTGAAGGTGTTGCCTATACAAATTATGATTCGATGAAAGGTAAATGGTGAGGGGAACCATTACTAGTTGAGATGATCCCTGCTAGGCAGTTCTTCGTTGAATTAAAATATTCAAACCCATAATTGTCTTCTATCCTAGAAAAAATTATTTACAAGTCAAGATGGTGGTTGGGTGGTCCTCCTAAAAAATCAATGTGAAAATGAGAAAAGTACCCATCTTGAAGTTTCTAATTTGACCCACAAAATCTTGTTGTAGAAGGCCAGAAAAAGAAGAAAATTGCGGACATAGAGAAGGGGACACACATAGTTGAGTTTGGGGACCAAAATACAAGTGGAGAAGAGTGGGAGAAACTCTTCTGGTTCGTAGAAAATAGAGGGAAGTGAAGGAATACGTTTTATGGGTGCACGAAACACTCGAAATTGTCTTCAAATCAAATTGCTAAATGGGGTTGTAGAAATTTTAGTGATTGAGTGAGCAATCACATGAGACCCCCTTTCTTGGTGAGTTGAAGATTGGGTTGCCAGGTTCTTGTGGGAGAAAGAGAGTAACCTTCGTCTCTCTTGATTGTTGAGCAAAAGAAGAAGCTTATCTCATGGCATCATTCTCTAGCTAGGGGGTGGCTAGCTGTGAAAACACCAGGACTAGTTGTGCCTATGGTTGGGTGGAAAGTGGCACACCCTTTAGCAGCGACCGACACTTTCTAGATTTTAGATAAGTATATCCTTGCCTAATCCTTACAGATGCTAAGTTAAGAGATATTGTAGAACGTGTTTCAAAACAATGTGAATTTAGTTTTATGTTAAAGATAGCTTAAGAAATTTATGTGTAATTTTGAGGATGTTATAGCTGAATTTTATTTTGTTCGTAATCTCACTTATTGACTGCCTGTGTTTTAAAAAGTTTGATGTGAGTGAATGTTGTGGTTTTGAATAAGGACAAAATGTTGATTGAGTAATTAGAGTCTATTTTGTGTATTAGTGGTGAAGATTGAATAGTTAGAATCTTCGCATAATGTCTGAAAAATGAAAAGGTTTGATTTCTACATAAGAATGTTTTACTCTAAGCTCGTGAAGCCTTTATATAATAAATTGAAAAGATATCAGACCTTTGTTTGGCCTTAGGAGAATATGCCAAACATTGATACACTTTAGTAAACATATAGAATTTGTTTGTCGTGTTGACAAATTAACTAATAAAAAATTGTAGTATACAAATATTTTGGATTTCCTCTGTGGTGCAAAAACATTTTGGGTTTTTGTACAATGTGAAGAAACATATGTTTTAAAAATGCACAGGGCACAAATTTAATGTGATAAGAGAATGGGAGGTCGCCCCAACTTCTTCCTTCACGCAACCTAAAAACTTTGAAAAACAAGAAATGGGTTGTTAGTGTTGTCATAGACTAAATACTACATGGTGACTCAATGCAAAACTTTCACAAGGGATCCTTGCATGCGTGCCATATAGTACCTGAAGAGAAAACAACATATGTTTAAGAAAACTTAGAATAACTATAAGACAAACATTTAATGTTGCGAACTAATACTAACATCAAAGCTAACATTAATCCAGCTCAAAAGATGTTATATAAGTGTTTCCTATATCTTAAACCAAACATTTACTCTTGCCATCTCCAAATTTCTCATTGGTTGAAAAAAACGTGTTTTAAGCTTATGACATGTGGAGAAAGCTTTGATTTGTGTGTCAAAATAATGCAAAAAGAGAAAACCGTCTACAATATTACCTGCTAGGACTAAGAATAACAAATGCCTAAACTACAACTGAGACCACGGGATTTTCTGCGTTTTGAAAGGAAAAATTTAATGCGTGCATTAAGATAGGTAGTTATGATTAGGAATGTTAGTTTTTACATACTATGTCTGGATTTTCTGCATTTGGAAGAAATATGAAATACGTGCATTTAGATCGGGAGTTATCGTTTGGATGGCTGGTTTTGTAGTAAAATTCTATGATTTTCAAATTTCATGTGCACCTTCAAAGGAATCCAATAACCAAATATGAGAGGTGTATATACATCAGCTCTCAGAATAGATCCAATAACCGAATATGAGTAGTATATACATTGTGTTGCATATGAACTCTCACAGACTTTGTGTTGCATTCTACTTGACTGCAACACAGATTCATCGACTTTGTGTTGCATTCTCGGTGACTGCAGCACAGATTCAGTGAGAAATAAGTTCTCCGTGACTTCAGCACAGATTCAGTGAGAAATAAGATACTTATGGATACAGGGCTATTACAATGCCTATTAATAATGTTGGCCTCATCCTTGCTCTTACCAGGAGCAATGGAAGCCAGGCATGACTATAAGGATGCTTTGTCNCATTTGACTGGTATTTATCCTTTGATGTGAGAGACTGAGAAGTATTTAAACTTTGCTGGAACTATCATGTTTTAAGAGGATAAGTTCTACATTATGTTTACTGCATTTATACCTTTAATAATTATTATTCTAGTTTAAGTTGATTATAAAATATGATTATTGAGAATACTTTATCAATTTGAGAATACTCTGAGTATGTAAGTTTTCACAGTTAGTTAATTATAGTGTTAGAATTTTTCAGAATTGAACTGTGTAATAGATTTAGAAATGTCTAAAATTTACACAGTTCAATCTAGAAAAATCTAACATAAAATTATTATGTTACTAAATAGTTAGTTAGTTATAGTGTTAGAATTTTTCAGGATTGAACTGTGTAATAGGTTTAGAAATATCCAACATTTACACAATTCAATCCAATTTTTTTTTAACTTAAAGTTATGATGTTACCAAACAGAATGATAAGTTTTACATTATCTATACTGCATTTATGTCCTTAACAATTATTATTTCAGTTCAAGTTGCAGACAAATCATGATTACTGAAAATACTTCATTGATATTTAAAGTCATAATTTTTTTTTGTTAACTAGTAGGATTTTTAATCAAAAAAATTTAAACCATAATCACTGGAATGAAATTTCATTATCTAAAAGTCTTAGGTTAATTTAATTAACAAGTGCAGTGATATGAAATGTTATATTCCATGAAATTCAGAATTCAAATCTCTCTGTACTTATAACACCGGCCCAATTATAGATTCCGCCAGTCAATTAACAAAAAAACAAAGAAATTCCATGATTCAAAATATAAAAAATAAATCAATAATGATATTATGTATGCAGGTGGACTACATACTGGGAGATAATCCTCTCAATCTTTCGTATATGGTGGGATATGGTCCTCGCTTTCCTCAACGCATTCATCACAGAGGCGCATCTTTATACTCAATTACAAAGTTTCCCAGTCACATAGCATG
>SNQJ01S0126568.1:6770-18538 GCA_010110895.2 Picea sitchensis
TCAAAGTGCTATTTCTGTTGCTATTTCGTATATCATTTCTGTGTATTGTGAAGATTATGCTGGATATTTTACTGTTATTCTGTCATTTCTAGCATTTCGTTTCTGTTCTGCATATTTTATATATCTGGTATCTTGCACCTATCAAGGAGCTCAAGATCGAAGCTCATCCTGGACTTTGCAAGGACAAACGTCGTTCATAAGGTACATATATTTCTCTTTCTCTTTCATTCATTAGCTTGATTAGATCTAAAAGGAATTCAGTGTCCATGTTAAGCACTTTCTGTCTTGGTATTAGGAGTCTAGGGACCTCGAGAGAATCCACTTGTCCGCAGGGGGATTTCTCTTCAACAGAAATTGGCGACCATACTGGGGAGTCTTTATCACCCGCGAATTAACCGAAAACTACCTTTCCTTGAGACTCTAGATCTCCCAGACTTGTCTCGGTTAACGAATGATCCTATTTTTCATTCTCCGGTTTGGCCAGTTATTCCAGCTAAACTTCCTTCTGATATTCCAAAATTTGACGGAAAATATGGAGAAGATCCAAATAACCATGTGATGACTTTCCATTTGTGGTGTTCATCAAACTCCCTCATGGATGATTCTATACGTTTGCGTCTTTTCCAGCGAACACTTACGAGTTCTACAGAAAAGTGGTATATTGAACTACCAAGTGCTTCTTTTCATGATTCCAACTCCCTTGCCATGTCTTTCCTCACGCACTTTCAACTACCTATTCACTATGATACGGGTACTAAACTCTTGACCTCCCTTCGTCAAACTAACTCCGTGCATATCTCTAACCATTTTCACGAGTGGAGACGACGACGAAGGTTGATCAAACCAATCATTCCTGACATATTATTGGCGGAGTGATTTACTAAATCACTTTTACCCCCGATCGCTCGCGATGTCGCTATGGGTGGCGCAGTCACCGAGGAAGAAGTCATTGCTCGGGCTCAGTACTTAGATTTGGTTTATTCCCAATCTGGTACATTGTATGAATTGTTTCCAAATGTTGCTCGAGCTAATACAATTCCATCCAAACCGTCATCCTCATCTCATGAGGACAGTGTTATCGGGTCCGTCAAAACTCAATCTACTTCCCATTCGACCACACTCTCTTCTACCTCCCCCCAAACTCAGATCTATGAGGTGAATGCAGTTCACTCTGCCCCTTCACAACAATCCGGAGGTAAAAAGAAGACAAAATATAAATCAAAAAATATTAATAATAATGAACAACCAAACAATCAAGCTCAAACACCTGCTACCGAAAAGCAGCAACAATGAAAACTGAAGTTCCCGTGTATCATTTGTGGTGACGATCACTACACTCGAGACTGTCCACATCGCAATGAAGTGGCCAAAATTTTCCAGGGAAATTCACAACCCACTGTGCTTACTCAGCCTTTTCCACAACAACAATCCATGGTTGCTCAAACCCCCTCTCCTAGGGGTAGTTCTAGCCATCCTCATGATGAGGCCTCGACGAGTGAACATATTTATATGTTTAATGGGATTAATTTGACCACTCGCTCTAAGACATACAACACACCAGGTAACCCTGACAAAGGAAAACTCACTGACGGTACCGATACTGTACCGGATCCATCATCATCATTCGTTAGTCCTCCATCGGTTAATCCTCCATCTGGACCACTTCAGATTGAGAAACCCACATTCGACTCTACCTTACGCCCTCCTAAGAGCACTATATGTAAAGCTACCTTTAATCCTAGTTCATGTGCCGCCCAAAACTACAACATTGTTGAAGATTTGGCTCAAGCATCGTGTGTTATGTCTGCGTTAGAAGTTCTACAGCACTGCCCCAGTCAACGTAGAACACTCTTGGCCGCTATTGGTGCTATTGATCCTGAGTCGCCCAACCATATCATGTTTAACCTGGACAATTATGCGTCTCGACTCTCCCACCAACTTGCTTTCCAAGTTGATGTTGTTGTTCACAATCAACAAATCCACTGAACTATTCTGGATGAGGGAGCCTCAACTTTTGTCATGTCTTTATCATGTTGGAAAGGTTTAAAATCACTCGCACTTAACAAATCCCCAGTGATGTTACGCGCCTTCGATGGGCGAGGTTTTAATCCCCATGGGATTTTACAGTTCATGCCCATCAAATTGGGTGGCAAAACTGTTACTGTTGATGTCGAGGTGGTCGATGCTCCCCTTGATTACAACTTTTTACTTGGAAGAAGTTGCTTTTCTGCTATGACTATCGTTGCCTCGTCGGTCTTTTGATGTGTACAATTTCCTCATCAGGGAAAAATTGTCACTGTTGATCAGTTGGATTTATGCATGACCGATGTTCGTGCTCCCGCTACCAACAATATTCCTTTCTTGGGAGACCACAAGATCATGTATGAAAGCATTGGTGTTGGCTTACTGAAATATTCTAGCCTCATGGGTACCTTCCCTACACCACTTCCACTAACTACACATCATATTGCCACCGTCGATATGATTTCGACCACGGCTTATCAATCTTTGGAATCATCTGACCCTTGGATTGTATCTAATCCTTTGGAATTCAATGCACTAGGTGACATCGTGCCACTTAGTCCAGTCAAAACCTCATGCGTTATTTTCCAATCTGCTTCTCCCTCTTTGGATGACCAACATCTATTGGCACCCGACAATCGCTCGATGCCACCACAGTTAAGTTCCTTGTCGTCTGCGATCGACTACATTTCCCCATTTTTTCCTTCTGATGAATCTATTCTGGATATGCTTTGCATTGACAAGTTACCTTGGGATAACAACCATCATTGATCCTCTTTTATTCCCCCTTGTGAAGAAATTCGAGAATATATACACTCTATCACCCCTCCTGATGTTGATTTTCCATCATCTCCCATGATTTCAACTTCCGATGATTTCGATCCGGTAGTGGACATGGTGATCTCTTAGGTAGGGTTGTTGGAGCCTGATCTCCTTACCCCTATCGCGACCCTCGACATGTGTTCCTTCCAGAGTGATTTTCTTCCATCCAGTGAAGATCTCTTGGAAGCCATGACCGAGTTTTGTCCCTTGACATGGTATCCTTCCAGAGCGTTTTCCTCTTGGAAGTCATGATCAAGACAAGTCTACGAGCATAGTTTTTATCCCTGTGGAAAGCTCGTTAAAAGATGAAATAGAAGTCACGAGCACAATTTCTCTTCTTTGTAGCAAGCTCTTTAAAAAATGAAACAACAATCTGGGGATCGAACCCGAGACCCTGAGCATAGTTATTTTCCTGTGTCAAGCTCGTTAAAAAATGAAACAGTCACCTTTCTTGAACCTTATTTTCATCCACTCTCATCCTTTTTCTCCATCTAGTACAGAAACTGGTGACAACCTCATAGTCAGTGAATGAATTGAAGCTTGGAGGGCATGTCTCCAGCCTTTGATGATCATTATGGAGTTAAGCCACTAGCTTTCAAGATGGGGGCATATCGAGCTTAGTATTTATTCTTTCTCATGCTCGTAAATACATGAGAATGCATACGGGTAAACTTTTATCTCTTTTTCGGACCTGTATGGATACACAAAAAAAGAACCCCCTGGAGTCAACTTTAAGCTCTTTTCAAACTCTCTAAACGTGAAAAGATCACTGAGTGATCTTGCTTCCTTTCCCACTCATTAAAAGGTTTGAAAGGGCGTCTTTCGAGTGATAATTTATCTCTTTTTCGGCCTCACGAGACTAACATTACGAAAAAGGACAACAATGGAGTCGTCTTTAAGTTATTTTTTAGACTCTCTAAATATGAAAAACCACCGAGTTTACCGTCTCTGGACTCGTTAAACAATCATACATTGAAGGGCCCATATGGGACCTAACCCTTACTTCTTCCAGTTCGTTAAACAAAGGAAGAGGGACTTACCAAAGGTGAGTTATATTGAGAATGTGTTACCCTCCTCGAGCTCGTTAAATTACAAAGAGGTACTCATCTATCTGGATGGGGGGGAAATTGAAGGAAGCAAGCCAAGCAGTTTTTGAGAACATTACCAGTAATCCTTACATTCGCCCTTGAACACGGCACTTTGTTTTTGCACACATTTTAATCCATTGAACCTCTGCACTGAACCAATCCTCTAAGTTTCCTTACTCCTTTGGGTCATCCGACGAAAGTCACAGTATCCACTGCATTATCATGTTTTGGTCCATGTAATGTTTTTGTTGTCGTACCTCAGTGTTCAAGGGAAGTATCTGCCTCAAGATTCAACCATCGCAAATTTCCTGTTTCAATAACCATGTCAGTCCATGTTCATTTGATCTACCAATTTACATCTCTATGTCAATTTTGTTTCGTTGATGGGGGATACATCAAGGCCCTCCTGCGACGAGTCTATTCCTGTCGAATTCAGCACATTATCTGGGAACTAGACTTAGAAACCAGTTAGTGCCTTGGGACCTGCATGCTTCAATGGCAGACCTCCTCGCATCCAAAAGTGGGTTTACATCAATGACCTCTGATCAGATGATTCCACGAATGTTCAACTTCAGCTCATCTATTCACATTCGTTGGACTGTACTAGAGTACCTTGGGAATCATTGACATCAATGGTGATTTATCTCACGCTTGTTAATGGTTTACCTCATCGACCGGTAATCAAGTGATTTCTACCATGTTCGACATCAGGACATCTATTCACATGGTTAGATTCGTACTACATCGAGATTGATAAGAAGACCCTAGGTTGAGTGATTCACTATGATATGTGCTTTACCCAGGTTGCGATGGAGTTTCTCTTGAACATTGACACATATATTGTCACATAGATCCACTTTGTATTGGTCTGTGGCTATGTCTTGTCATCTCATATATCGACTGTGTATTTTTCATGGCTACAATCAGTTCATGTCATGGAAGTATAGATCCACATTGTATCTTGAGTGGCTATACCTTTTTTTTAATACAATTATGGATCCGCAGTGTATTTTATGGCGGCCATACCTTGCAAGTATTTATCACCCAAGCATAGGTATGCTTGCCTTGGGTTTGAAACATATCATTTTATTAGTTTGATGGTTGTGTGCAACTTCTACCAAGTTCTCCGAGTCCATACCCTTGCTCAAAAAAGTATACAAAGTACTTCAGTCATCACGTCTTCTAACTTCACACTATGGGGGGCAGTCTGTTACACATCAAAATTACTCATTTCAATGGTGACCTATTGTCGTCATTATAAGCGTTACAAGTGTCACATTTTATCCATAAGTGTCACAAGTGTCGCAGACGTTATATAGTCATCTTTCATATGTCTTGTCTTGAACGACATCACAAGGACACTTCAAAGATGCCCTCAAAGGCTGGTTTAAGAAGGAGAAATCACATGACAAAGAGTACAAAGCTTTTACCATGGAAAAAACCACTCAAAAGTCATTTTTGAAGGCCAACGCTCCCCTACCCACTCTCATGGAGTGCCATCACTCCCTGCCCTCCTTTGGGAGAGAATTGCAACACTATGTGCCCCATTTTAAGGTTGCACTAGCCTGTTTGAGGGAATCTTGGAGTGTTGAGGAAAATCAGGGATAAATCCCTCTCATCTCTGGAGTTAGTTGGATTTGAATCTGAGGTCAAGGATGGATCTTAGGGAGGATCCACAACTGATGGAGAAATATCCTCAACATATCCCAAGAATCTCTAAGGTGGTTGGGCCTCTCCAAGCCTATATAAGGAGGCCTCTTCATGGTGAAAAGGGGAGACATTGAAGGCATCAAACTTATGATCTCATAAGGAAGATAATCAGTGAAGCCTAGTCATTATGTTTGTGGATCATTTGAGAAAAGGGTTTGGACAAAGAGAGCTTGGCGAGGCCATTGCATCTACATATATAGTTGTAAGCACATTACTTTTTTTTCATTAATATATATGTGCTTGGCCTGTTTCCTTCAAGATTATGTTTATTTACATGAATTTGCCTTTAATAGATAGATTTGGTTTCAAGATAATCATAGTAGAATAGGAAGCATGTTTTATCTTTGATTGGATTGCAGGACCTGTCAAGGAGCTTGGAGATTGGAGCTCAACTCGGACTGGAATGAGGACAAACATCGCAAAAAGGTACATATTCATCCTCTTCTCTATACATTAGTTTAGCTAGGTTTGAAGGGATGTCAGTGATCAACGTTAGCACCTTTATGTATTGGTCTTAGGATTCTAGAGCCCAAGAGGGGATTCACCTATCTGCAGGGGAATTTCCCTGTAACAGAAATTGGCGACTCTAGTGGGGAGTGAAGATTTCAGTTTTGGTTTCCTTCCTTGGTCCTGTTTTTGTCCTTTTCTCACTTTTAGATCTTATTCATGTTGTGTCTCTAATTCTTATATGTGTTGTTGGCTCTTGAATTCATTCCATACACACTTAATTTCTGGTTTTCCTGAGTTTTTTTTAGTTCTGGGCAATTTTTTGGTTTTCTGAGAGCCCAACGCTCCCCTGCCTCTACCACCAGAGTGTTGGCACTCCCTTGTATCCTCCCACAGAGCATTGCAATGTCCTGGTTCCCTTGACACTAGAGCGCTGGTCTTTTTTCTGTAAAAACCTTATAGGGAGTTGATCTTTGAGTCCATTTCTCTTGATTTCACCTGCTCAAGATTACTACTATCTCAGTGTGTCCCTATTTTTGCCAGCAACCTATTGATTTTTGAGAATTGATTATATTTTGTTTGGATTTTTTACCTTTTTTTCCTTACTTTGAGTCACTCTTTTTTCTTGCGATTTGGATTCGACCCACTTCTTTTTCACTTATATGATTGAATGAAAGTTGTTGTAAGGGAATTTAGAGATCTGTGTGTCATTCCATTTGATCTCTGAGGTCATTTTTTCAAGCATTTTCTTCTGTTTTGAGATTTTTGTTCTTCTTTTCGCAAATTTAGTTGTCTTTGTGTTTCTTGTTTGATCACAACGAGAGTGTTTTTTTTTTTTATGTGAAGTTGGCTTCTGATTTCTTAAATATCATAGATCTTGAAGTCTGCATGACATAGGAAGTTTTACATCAAATTGATTATCAGTCACATTTAAAACAAAAAGATATATTTTCATGATTGGTTTTTGGATATTAGAACCAATTTCTGAATAATTTAGCATCATATTGGATTCTTGATTGAGAAACAGTTGCATGAGGTTATTGCATATTAGTGTTTGACAGTGAAATTTTTTTTCCTTCTCCTTCCCTTAAATAGATATTCATTGAAAGAAAAGACCGCTTATCATTTCTTATGCATTTTTGGGGGGGAATTGAGTCACAATATCGTCAGTTTCACTCTCATACACCCCTGAGTAAAGAATAGCTGCAAAACCAATGCTGATTAAAATTGATCTAGAATTATTTTTTTTTAGAATATTCCACCAACATTAGACTAGGATTAACACTTTGGATTAGTCTGTGAGTACAACTCTCCAATGCATTCAAAACAAACATTATCATCTTGTGATAGGAAGAGAAAATCCAATTTTTGTATAAGCTTTTTGGGATCCCCCTCTCACACAGCGGTTACGCACAAGGTCATGTTCGAGAGAGTTATGGAGATTATCCCTTTGTGGTTCAACCGTTCATAGTAGTCAGATCATATATTGGGGGTTCTTCTTGAGGCTCAACTGTCTTCATCTAGTCTCGGTGCTTCATGAATTTTGAATCCGTTCGGGGTCCTCTGGAGTTCTACTAGTCTACTTGTCCTCAGTTCTCTCAAAGGATTTCAGACTTGTTATCCTGCCCATACGTTTGGACTGGACTGTTGACTGTACCCGCCCAGGGGCTGACTGGGAGTTGGTGTCCTTATTAGCCATAATATTTAGGTTTTTTTTACACAAGGTGACGGTGAAGGGAAGTCTTCGTTGTACCTGGAACAGACGGTGGTCAAACTCACTCAGGCTCCTTGGAGGGTAAATCCACAATTACTGCATGGAAGCTTGCACCAAGGCATAAGTCTGTTAAGCAGGTCACCATCGTAACTGTTCCACGTGCTCATATCCTATCCCCTCCTTGACTTGGTTACACGTCATTGGATTTCATTGCCAACTAGTACGTCCATCGAGAGAAGATTTTGTTTTCTTGGTTTTGATTCCTAGATTTTATTAGTGTATGTTGTTTCTTTTCGTTAGTTGGCCATGGATTTTTTCTGTAAAGTATTTGGTTCGAGCAATATTCCTCCACATCGTTCACACAGAATGCAAGGGCTACCCCTAGAATATCCATAGGGTTACCAACCTTTGCCTACTGATCCACCAGAGGGCTCTCCTCAACAGAGTGAGGTTCAAGAAACCACCACTTCATGAGTGGAAAGAACTAACTCTTTAGAACATTTCCGAATTTTTGATTCTCTAGAGTCTTTTTGAATTCCTCACGGTTATGAGAGACGTATTCTCTGACTAAATTCATCCAAAGAACTTGTTGTTGATATTTTTGTAATATCAATCGGACCCCTCACAGGCCCTAAAGGTGAGAATCCCTTTTGGACTACTGACATATTTAGAAACCCACCTCTCACAGTGCGGGATCTTTTCGGCTCAGGGGCAGGTTTTGATATACCTTTCATCTCCCAATTTCCTGAAACGTCTTCTACTTACATGGTACCATTAGATCACTTTTCTGGTACACCCAGCAATGCCACCGTCATGTCAGCCACATAGTCAGTTGGTCCTCGCTCGACCATTTCTCTCCAGATGGCCCGTTCCACTATGGTCCCGCATGTTTCTACAATCCCCACCAGAAATGTGGCATCATCCTAGGCTTCAATTGGAACACCACTTAGACAAAATCTCTCAATTCCACTTGGGTACAGAGATCTAAATCCTTCCATTACAAACACTACCCAGGTTACACCCTGAAGTTCTATACCTACACCTTTATTTGGAGGAGTTGGTATTGGTGTCTCTAATCCAGTTGGAGCCTCCGGTCATTCATTCACTTCTAGTTTCCAGATCCCTCTAGGCACTCAACCTCACACTAGGGGGGAACCTCCATTTTGGAGTCAAAATCAAATGGGGAAAAAATCTCATCTCGGGGGGCAATCTCAAAATGGAGTCCATAACCCATTGTATGGACACAATGTGACACCAAATTCTTGGCACATTCCTTTTCTGGGAAATCCAATTTTCCCTGGGGGAAACATCCTCAAGGAAAAAAACAACCTTATCCTCCTTATGGAAAAAACGTGTATCCCCCTTATGGGAAAACCCATCAACTGAATTATAATCCTCAGAACCCATCAGGTATTCCTCCATTTTCACATGTTTCTCAACCATCATCGAATCATGTTTATCCTTGTCAGCAACAACCGTATGTAGGAGGACCTACTGGATACAATTATCCACCTAACCCAGTCTACGGTCCTATTGGTTTCCCTATGCCAGACCAGTATCATCCTCAAGTTAACCGACAACTACCATTTCTCGTGACTCTGGATCTCCCAAAATTGTCTCGGTTGACCAATGATCCTATTTTGCATTATCCCTTTTGGCCAGTGATCCCTACTAAATTACCTTCTGATATTCCAAAATTTGACGGTAAACCTGGAGAAGACTCGAACAATCATGTGATGACTTTCCATTTATGGTGTTCATCCAACTCCTTAATGGACGATTATATACATTTACGTCTTTTTCAACAAACACTTATAGGCTCAGCAACCAAGTGGTATATTGAACTTCCACGTGGTTCATTCCAAGATTTCAACTCCCTTGCTATGTCCTTTCTCACGCACTTTCAACTACCCATTCGATACGAGACGAATACCAAAATCTTGACCTCCCTTCATTAGACTAACTCTGTACATATCTCCAATCATATTCATGAGTGGAGACGATGACGAATGTTGATCAAAGCAATCATTCCTGACCAGTTATTGGCGGAATGGTTTACTAAATCATTGTTACCCCCAATTGCTCGTGATTTCTCCATGGGTGGTGTGGTCACCGAGGAAGAGGCCATTTCTTGGTATCAGTACTTAGATTTGGTCTATTCAGAATCTGGTACTTTGTATGAGTTGATCCCAAATGCTACCCATGAAACTACCGATCCATCTAAACCACCATCCATGTCCCATGCGGATGGAGTTATCGGCTCCATCAAACCCCAATATTCTTCCCAATCGACTGGAATGGAAAATCGATCTGCTTTGGCATCCACTCCCATTTCGACCGCACTCTCCTCTACCTCCCCCCAAAATCAAATCTCTGAGGTGAATGCAGTTCAATCTGCCCCTTCACAAAAATCTGGAGGTAAGAAGAAGACAAATAACAAACCCAAGAATAATAATAAGAACGAACAACCCAAAGCTCAAAACCTACCACCTACTACCGAAAAGAAACCACAGCGGAAGTGGAAATTCCCATGTCTTATTTGTGGTGACGATCACTACACTCGAGACTATCCACATCGAGATGAAGTGGAATTTTTTTTTAAGGGGAATTACCAACCCGTCATTCTTACTCAGCCTTTTCCTCAGCAGCAATATATGGTTTCTCAAACCCCCTCTCCAGGGGGCAGTTCCAGCCACCCTTCTCATGATGAAGCCTCGACAAGTGCCCATATTTTTCTGTTTAATGGGATTGATTTAACCACTCGCTCTACGACCTACGAAATGCCAACTAAACCAGACACAGGAAAGGTCACTAATGTTACCTTATCGGATCCATCACCATCCTCCATTAGTCCTCCATTTTTTAGTCCTCCATCTGGATTAATTTAGATCGAGAAACCTACGTTCGACTCTATATTATGCCCTCCTAAGAGCACTATTCGTAAATCTACTTTTAATCCTAGTTCATGTGTCGCCCAAAACTACAACATTGTTGAAGATTTGGCTCAAGAACCGTGTGCTATGTCTACGTTAGAAGTTCTACAACACTGCCCAAGTCAACGTAGAATTCTCTTGGCTTCTATTGGCTCTTTTGATCCCGAGTCGTCCAACAATATCATGTTTAACCTGGACAATTTTACATCTTGACTCTCCCACCAACTTGCTTTCCAAATTGATGTTGTTCACAATCAACAAATTCATTGCACTATCTTGGATGAGGGAGCCTCTACTTGTGTCATGCCTTTATCTTGTTGGAAAGGCTTAAAATCACCCTCACTTAACAAATCCCCAACGATGTTGCAAGAATTCAATGGGCGAGGTTTTGATCCTCACAGTCTTTTGCAGTCTCTATCCGTCCAGTTTGGCGGAAAAACTGTCATTGTTGACGTCGAGGTGGTCTATTCTCCCCTCAATTACAACTTATTACTCAAAAGAATTTGGTTTTATTCTATGATTTTCATCGCTTCGTCGGTGTTTCGATGTGTACAATTTCCTCAACGGGGAAAAATTGTAACTATCGATCAGTTAGATTTCTGTACACTCAATGTTTGTTCTCCCGCTACCAATAATATTCATTTCTTGGGAGATCACAACATCACATATGAAAGTGTTGGTGTAGGATTGTTAAAATATTCCACCCTTATGGGTACCTTCCTTGCACCACTCCCTCCTACCACGCATCATATTTCCACAGTCAATATGATTTCGACTACGACTTATCAGTCTTTTGAATCATCTGATCCCTGGATTGTACCTAGTCCTCTAGAGTTAGAAGCACTAGGTGACACCATGCCACTTAGTCCAACTGAGGCTTCATACATTGCTATTCAATCAGCCTCTCCTTCCTCGGATGACCAACATCTCTTGGCACCCGACACTTACTCGATGCCATCTTGGTTGAAATCCTTGACGTCTGCCTTTGACTACATTTCTCAAATATTTCCATCCGACGAATCTATTATGGAA
>SNQJ01S0126569.1:0-26325 GCA_010110895.2 Picea sitchensis
ATTTCTTATGAACATTGATCTTCTTGTGGTTTCTTGGAAATGAATATATAATTTTCTCCTTTAAATTCCGTATATATTTTAGAAGATATTCCTTAATATGAAGATGCATAGTTGATCTACATGAGACTAAAATTTTACTCATGCTTGGGTTATTATTCTTTATGTAAAAGACTCTTACTCATTTACACTCAATGTTGCTTGAAGATTGATAAAGTAGAGTAGATTATTATTTTCATTATAACGAATTGATGGTTAAGTATGCTAATAATTCTAGTTTTGAATAGTGGTGTATGATTGAATTAATGAGAATTAGATGCTTCCTTGTTCCTCAGAATAGTCACCAATCCCGATACCTTAAGTCGTCAAAATCAATTGGATGAATCCTAGACTTGAGCATTGCTTATGTGTCTTGGAGGTCCTAACCTTGCAAGATAGGTTGGGTGGGTAGTTTCCTTATATTATATTCATGTGATATGGTTGTTGAATAATAATGATGTTTCTTTCAGTTTGACTATGATGAGATTGATTGTGGTTATAAAATTATGTTGTGATGCATTTCACTTGTCCTAACATTTGTTAAAAAAAAAATTTACTCTATTTGTAACCATTGTTTGTTTTCGTAACGGAGGGTCCATTACAACTGTCTCTAACAATAAAATTCACTTCAAAATAGACAACACTGAAGAATCTAAAATTCCACCATCCAATTCAAATATCAACAATTTTTTCTCACCCACATTACGAGCCTTCCTTTCCAAACCATATGAAAAAGAAGAAGTGGTGGGCTCGTCGACAATTCCCATCACCTTATTGAACCTTGTAATCATCACATCATCCTTGCTTTCCTACCTCTTAGAGTCATTGAAATACACAATAATAGTAACCATGACATTCTTTATTGCGATTCCAAGGTATGTTGTTTCATCCATACCATGGATGATATCTCTTCTATACTGAACTGCTTTTCCTTTCATTTATAATTTACAACAACCATGGGCTTGTCAAAAGGCCTTAGAATTAACTTGATGTCACTAGGTATAGTGGAATCATTGAAATGCCTTCAAATCAATCGACATTGTCTAATTTTTTTCCAAAATGGTTATTTTTCGTTGGAATCTAACAATATAAATTTGCATCAAAACACTATTTTTTTCATTTTAAATTCATTTCTAAATGTATAAATGGATTGATGGTGAAAACACCCGGAGGCACTCGAATTATATAAAAACAATCACTCAAATCCATGGATCTAACAATTTCTCGTCGTATTTTGGGCAAATATCCCCGAAAAATATCGCCAGAAAAATATCATTTTGTAAAACGTTTAGACTAGTAAATCTCTTAGCACCAAAAATGGTGTTGGTGGCATTCATGGAAACTTATTCTTTGGAGCGTTTTTTGTTCCCTAAGTCATTAGCAATGATATCCACTTTTTCATTATGGCACATGCCAATGCATGAATACGTCATAGAAAACTCTATACCCATCACAAGATCCTCTCCTCTGTCGGGCATTTAAAAATCCTACAAAATATATTAGCTCCTATTTCAAAAGGGATGAAATGCCACACAAATAACAAAAAATCTATGATTCAAAGGTGGAGTAGCAGAGTCTATTACCTCCTATTTTTTAATCCTTCAAAAAGAATAAATATAAATTGCATACAATTCATTGGAGTTTGTGTCTATAGAACCATCTTTTATTTTTAATCTCTTTGATGGTTAGATTTTACAGTTTTAGAAACTCTCATATAAAATAAAAAAATTAAATACTTTGTGTGTTTTCTCTTCAACTTCCTTTCTCAATGAAGAAGGTATCTCGTCAAAAGTACATCCAAGCCATTCTTAACTTAACATCAAAAGGATCATCTAATTTTTACTGCATAAGTACATCCAAGCCATTCTTAAAAAAAACTTATAACATAAGTTAAGCAAGAAAATTGTTTTTCTTTTTACATAAGGCCAAAAATCTTCCACGTGACACAATGACCATTCTAAATTTTATTTACCTTGAAATGGTGACCAAATATTATTTGGTGGAGTTGAATCCTTGTCTTCCTTGAATTGATTAGAACTCTGTTAATCATATTAGATTATAAAGTAAAAGAAAATGAAATGATTTTAATTAAGAAAAAAACAAAAAATAAGCATAAGTGTAAGGTTTAATCATTTTTAATGAATATATTAAGAATTAAATAAATATTAAATTTAAATAATTATGCCTTTTAAATTTTCAGTGATCTTTTCTTATTTATGTAAATATGCCTTTTTGGATTTGAAATGATTTTCTAATGAATCTTTTTAAAAAGTGATTTAATTTCAATTTAATTGTTATGGTGATTTGTAAAGTGATCCAATTCCAATTTAGTTGTTATCATGAAAATTTGAAAAAATTTAAGATGCTCACTTGATGTTGATTTCTAACTATATTATACCATATACTACAAGAAGCACTACGTCCTTTTAACTAATTTGACTTATTTAAGAAATATCATAAAAATATAAAAGAGAGGATAGAAAAGATCTGTCGGATTCTTAATCCAATTAAAATGAGTAAAAGGCATATTTATGCTTTTCATTTTAAAATCCTAAAATTTCTATCTGGTGAGAGGAAGGGATAGTGGACATGGGGTGTGATTGTAGCGTATGGCGATTGATATGAAGACATTTTTATATTCTCAGAGCTTTAGCCATGTCATGAATGGTGTTTGAATAGATAAGATTTCCCTTTTACAAAGCAATCTGTCATTATCTATTTTAAAACGATCATCATTATCTATATAAAAATCTTTGTTGATGAGGGTACTGAGAATCCCAACCCTTGTATGAGGCAAAAGAAAGAGCTAATAAACAGAGTTAAATTTTTTAGGATACGGGGTGTGGATACTCCTTTCATTTTGTGATGTGATGATGAGTGTAATTTTTAACCTTATCTAAGACTTGTACCTTACAGATCCATACAACTAACTCCTAAAAATTCCTCAATTTCCACATTGAAAAATTGAAATTGACATAGTGCGTCTGTAGTTGACGTCTTCCAAAAGCCTTTCGAATCCCTCTTTAAACACGCAAATGCCTTGATCAGCTTAGAAAAATTTATGACAAAAATGGATCCATGTATCTAGCCATGCTGATCTTTTCAGCGTGAAGGAGTCATATCTTGCTTAAAATTGTATGCATAAGACGAGAAACTTTGAATCTCATACGCTTTCATCGTGATCTTAATCTTTTTCAATTTGTTACATTTTAGAAGTTCTAAATGTTTCAGACTCTAATGTGGAATTTCATGTATCAAAGTACTGAATAATAACATTTACAATAGTTGTTCTGTAGCTTTGATTGGACACATTTATAGTTAAGCAAATAAACTGTTATGGATTGTCTGTCTCAAGGTGATATGTCAGTTCATTATTTGGTTTTGGATCGATTTTTGTAGATTTATTTGTAACGCATTAACTTATCTCAAATCCATCAAATCTGAAAAAAGAAAAAAAACAGCAACTGTTATGTAGTGCTTGTTCGACAAGAACCCGTAGCATGGAGGAGGCCTGCAATCAATAAAAGTCAAAATGGCCATTTACAAGGCATAGGCGACATTCTTGAAACTTCACATATATCACGTACGACAATTTATTGCGCACAAGTTACTGTATACACTGTGTGAATTTAATATAATTTTCAGAATTTGCACGACTCGACGTACAGTTACTATATACAATGTACGATGTATTGGATTGGTTCAATTTGATTTTTCTTTTGACAAATAGAATTTCAAAAATTGCACGGTTCCAACGTCTATTTGGTGCATGAACCATTGAAGTCAGCTACACCAATGTGTTTTTGCAGGAACGATATTGACAGCCAACAAAATGTGAAGTATGATCATACGTTCGTCACCTGAACGGTTATGTCTATCACCAAATTCTTTCAGAGAAAGATGTATATGAAAATAAAATTATGTGTTCCGATGTTCATAGAATTCACTGAGACTCATGCATTCATTTCAAACCTGTGACAATTCATTACTCATGGAACAACAATACATCATATGAAATAGCGTATAATCTATTGATTACATCTAAAGGATTAGGTAATTTAGTTGATCTTATTTCCGCAACTACATTGTATTGCTCTCAAGATTCATCTTATGGATGGCGTAAATGGAGATGTTGACAAAGTCTTCTGGGGCAGTGGGAGGGTGTGTCTTGTCATGGATTTTCTTCAGCATATAATCTCTGTACAGGAATGCTGTGTAAGCAGCAGGGCAGTTCATGCCAGTCGTAAACTGCGGAAAAGGCTTCACTATCATATCCGGGTTTGGAATCCTACCATATGCAAACGAACATCGTCTTCTCTCTTTACTATTCACAACTCGATGAACGGCACTCCTGAATCTGTTGTTGCTCCATACCTGTATATGTATGCACAGTGTACACCAAATAAAAGAGTCATGAATGAATTCGTTAGATCCTTAAAAGAAGAGAAGAGAGGTTTATAAGTATTGAAAACTTTCGGATTAATCAGTCATTTAATTAAAAATATTCTCAGATTTAAGGATAAAAAAATATTTTTCTTTCTAACCACAACAATTTATATGTCAGAATTAACACAGATAATACTAGCTCATGTCATTCTGCCTCTGTTAATCATTAACACAGATAACACTACCTCATATCATCATGTCATTCTGCCTCTGTTAATCTTTAACAGAGATTATTCATGAACCTGCTTGCCACCTATAAACTATAACTAGGGGCAAGATGTCAGGCCTCAAAATGTCGGACGCCTAGTATACAGTAGGGAAGATAAATTTATCAATTGTTCACATAAATAAAATACAATTTTCATTTGATAAAAGTTCAAAAAATTCATCTTACATATATACAAGAGAATTCTGGATCAAAACTGTGTATAGAGTTTTGAAAATTCCAACGTTTCAGCTTCTTCTCATGTCCTTGATGATGAATGGGTGGAGTGTCCACTGATGATGAATGGGTGGAGTGTCCACTCAAAAAGTTGGAAGTTTTAATATTCCAAACACAGTTTTGATCCAGAATTCTTTATTATAATTAACTTTAAAAATCTCCATATTCAAAAACTTGTATTTTTATTTATTAAATAATAATAATAATATATTTTTAAGGTCACTCCTTTGTTTGTGTGACAAGGGACCCCTCCACCCAGTGTAAAGAGGTATACATAACACATGTTCTTAACCATTAGGCCCACCCAAACTATATACAGTAACAATGAAAATTATATATAGAGAGAGAGATATATAGATATATAGATATATATATTTGCTAGTTTGTAGCCACACCAACCCTTAACATGGCTGGATTATTTTGTCCTGACAAATTTTCAAATGGTGACTTTAACATGTGCCTTAACAACACACTCAGTCACCCACTGTCCTACACCTGGAGACATTAAAAAGAACATTATAATCTTTTCCACACAAAACTGTTTTTATAGATAATGGTATCCACTATATCTGGAATTAGATTACCTGAAGAATATCTCCGATGTTGATGACGAGGGCACCCTTGATAGGCTTGATATCCACCCATTTGCCATCCTTCAGAACTTGGTACCCTCCGCTCTCGTCTTGTCCCACCAGCGTGATGCAGCTGCTGTCCTGATGCTCCCGCGCTCCTATCTCTTCCTCTTGACTCCTGGCTTTCCGATAGCAGAGTAGTTTAAAGGGCTCGATCCTGTCCTCGTTGAATTCCTTGAGAAAATTAGCAGGCAACCTGAGGCTTTGCGAAATGAGGCTTTCTATAAATTCCGCCGTTTGAGACAAGAATCTCAGCAACTTCTCTACCACTAATCTGCAGGAGTACGTCATGATCGCAAATTCAGGAATTGTCTATGAATTAGTTTATACGAATACGAAGAAGAATGTTATTACCGCAATTGAGGCAAGTCCTCCGGAAAAGCGTTGCACGCTGCTGGGCCGGCGAGGTAGTATAGGTTCTCGTACGAATCCCATCTACACGGTGGATACGCATTGTAACCCGTGGGAAGCTGCGGCTGATCGCCTCTCTGTGCCTTTGCTCTAACCTTCATCTCCTCTTGTGCATGATACTGGAAGAATATGCGTGAAATATTTAGAACTTCTTCGATAAGTTCTGCTGGGATGCCATGGTTTATGACTTGGAAGAATCCCCATTCTTCGCAGGCTTTGCCGATTTGTCCAATAATAGTTAATTCTGCAGTTCGAACCTCCGAAGACTTAGTAGGATCCAACAAAGGAGCGAGATCGATAACAGGAACTTCTGGCTCCTCGTGGACAATTTTAGAGTCCATGTGTTGCGTATTTAGAATACTCACATAAAAACACACAAAAGCGCCTGTATGTCAGGGAAGAGCACGCTCTCTTTATACCAATAAAATGGAAAACAGAGAGTCAGCAAAATGTGTAGCGTCTCAATGTGGGCTCCTCGGATTCTGTTTCTGTTTCCACTGAATGCTTGAAAACTTCAGGCTGACATTTGACTAGTAAAATTAAAAAGACAGCCAGGTTATTCGACACTTTCCGACTTTGTGTTTGTGTACGTGTATGTAGATATGGATTTTTAATTAAAATGTCCAATTAAAAGGAGACTTACAGACTTTGTATACGTGTTTGTGGATATGTATTTCCACACATTGTAGACTGTGTTCGTCTGTGGATATAGAGTTTCAATTAAAATGTCCAATTAAAAGGAGACGGACAGACTTTCTGTACTGTTTATGGATATGGATTTTGGGACTTTGTGTAACTGTTTGTGGATTTGGATTTTTTATTAAAATGTTTAAATTAAAATTTTTAAAAATAGGATATTGTTTTTTTTTTATAAGTTTTATATTCTTTTTTTAGTGAATATGTGTGTTTTTTTAGTGAAAGGTTATAAGTTTGAATTTAGAAGGGGTAGAGTATGTATATTTTAATAGACTTTTTTGCTGTCACTATAAACCCAAGAGTATATCCAACAGCTTGCAAGTCAGATATACCCAGAACTTATGACTCAGCAAGGATCTAGAGGGTGGCTAATGTCTCTATGAAAATTGATCGCTGGTGGGTTGAGTGAAAATCACCATCCTCCAACAATAAGCTCCAGGTCACTAACTATACCTTAATAGATTTTACCAATCAAATTACTAGACTGAGGGATCCCTGCTCGGACAAACAAAAACTTCCTCATACAACAATTTGTTCTCTACCTAAATTACCAAACTTTTCAAATTCTCTCTCTATATATCTGTATATATAGAGTATATCCAACAGCTTGCAAGTCAAATATACTAAGAGTATATCCAACAGCTTGCAAGTCAGATATACCCAGAACTTATGACTCAGCAAGGATCTAGAGGGTGGCTAATGTCTCTATGAAAATTGATCCCTGGTGGATTGAGTGAAAATCACCATCCTCCAACAATAAGCTCCACGTCACTAACTATACCTTAATAGATTTTACCAATCAAATTACTAGACTGAAGGATCCCTGCTCAGACAAACAAAAACTTTCTCATACAACAATTTGTTCTCTACCTAAATTACCAAACTTTTCAAATTCTCTCTCTATATCTGTGAATACTAATTCATACTAAAACCCACATATGCCTTTCAAATATCCATTTTCTTATCTTTATTTTTTTTAAAACTTCATACTATTTATATATATAATTTTTCATCTTTTATTTCTTGTAGTATACGCTCAACATGGTTTCTTTCTCGTGTTTACCCTGCCGTACCTTGTCTATCCTAAGCCGCTTCTGTAAGCTCACGAATGATGGGCAGAAACCTTTTTCAAGGTTTCGAGATCCATCTATGTGCATTTCGTATTTGATGGAGGTGCATGTAATATATGCTTTTGCACTTGATACCTTCATACTGTTTGTAAATATAAATCTTTTGACCAAAACATGGAGATGTACCACCAAAATTCGGCGCCATTATGTTTCCAAACTTTTAAAACAGTTTGATTCCTTAAAGCTCAATAGCAATTGAGCCTTGCTACTTTATCAACAGAGATGATATGATGCATTCGACATGGTGAGGTGGAACTCGATCCTGCGTACTTGTGGATATGCATCTTTTGACAAAAATTCACAAAGATCTTAACGCGTTTACTGAATTCATTCAGCCCCGCGCCTATGAATTGGTTGGCTTGTAAATATTTAACCAATTAAATGGCACCGTTCATGAAAATCAGTGATCGTTATCTTAAATACTGTATGTGAAAGAGATAGAGAGCAGATTAATTTTGAACGCTTGCAAGTTGCCGGCTTGCCGACGCCCCCAACCGACGCCCCCCAACAGTCATTGCGGCGCCGCTTTTCCCTATCAAAGCTTTGAACGCTTCCAAGTTGCCGGCTTGCCGACGCCCCCCACTGTCATTGCGGCGCCGCTTTTCCCTATCAAAGCTTTGAACGCTTGCAAGTTGCCTGCTTGCCGACGCCTCCAATTGTCATTGCGGCGCCGCTTTTTATAACCAAAGTTTTGACCGTGAGCTAAACAAGACATTGACTGATAATGTGTAAAGGGGAGATGAGCAGTAAAGGAACTTTTAAAGTTTTGTATAGCATGTGCATATCTGTTAGAAATGTATGAAGTGAAATCAAACAAGGCTGGCCCTTAGTGCTCACGTTCCCATAGTAAGCCATGTGAAATCTGCATTCAGACTATATTTATCCTTTTGCTAGTTGTACATTAGACATGTATCCAGAACATTTAGAAGAACGCCAGTTAGCAATGACAGTTAGCTGTACTGTATAAGAAATTATTTTTTTCGAGCTATATTGTTTGGGATATTCGTTTGAAATCCTCTTAGAAATTGTCTGGAGATATTTGATCAAAATTCTGTGAGAAATGGTTAGATCAATAAATTAGAGTTTTTATTTATATATAATCTATGAAGTTAAATTAGAGTTTTTATTTATATATAATTTATGAAGTTAAATTAAAGTTTTTATTTATATATAATCTATGAAGTTTTTCAGTATGATGAATTTATTTTTGAATTAAAAAAAAAATTGTATAAATTTATATTGCCCAATTCTCACTAAAAAAATCATTTCATAAAAAAGTTAAAAAACTCCATCAAATAAAATAAGTTAAAATCTACAGCAACAAAATTCTCACTAAAGCTGAGGCATTTTTTCTACGAAGTTCAATGTTTGTTAAAAGAATCAAATATACTTCAATCAATAAAGTTAAGGCATTTTTTCTACAAAGTTCAATGTTTGTTAAAAGAACCAATATGAACAAGGATTGAAAAAAGTTAGGACCTTTTTTTACCTACTAAGTTTAGTGTTTGTTAAAAAATCAATATGAACAGGGATTTTGCAAAGAGTTTGTTAAAACTATTAAGATATACACGCTCTTAAGATGAATCACTATTAAACAATTCCATGCGTTATCCATACTGAGGATGTAACGTTCTTTGGAAATGTTGGTGCGGCCAAAGAGTCAATTGGAGATAGTTATTTGAAACTTACTGCAAATATATGATATGTTAATTCCTACTTGTTTCAATTGTTTCAAATTATTAATTGGTAATGATTTTTAGTGATATTAGATACTATACTGTTATATAGTTTACAATATATTTGTTAATGTAAGGTAGAGTTTTTTTTCTAGGTGAATTGTTTGTTTTTAAGTTGTAAGAGGTCGTTAGATTTAGTTAGATATGAGAGATTAACTTCAACTAGCTATTTCCTACTTTAGTGTATAGTTGAGATATTTTGTCAAGATGTTGAGAGTTTGATGTATTTGTGTTATATTATTTCATGATTGAATAATATAAGTAAAAGTAGTTTTGATGTGTGTGGAATAATATCTCTGCTCTCCTAATTTCATTCTTGGTATCAGAGGAGACGGGATTTAACTCCCTCACGAAGGGCCAAGAACATAAAATAACCTTGAGTGGTAATCCTATGTAGATTTAGGATTAGCGTGTGAGAGTAGATTGTCAGTTATTTTGTTTTTTTGTTGAGAGTGGAGTGATTGCTACTGTGTTTATATGTGTGAATAGGATTTGTTGTCAAAGTGAGAAGAGGAGAATTTCTTAGTGGTGTAATCACCCAATTATCATCAGATATTATTGGTGTTGTTGGTTTGGGTTGTAGTCTTTTGGTTGCAATGTGTTCATTCAGCTTTGGGTGCATATTCTCAAGTTTGATGTCACCAAATACTCCTATCTCAATTATGATTTCATCCTGCAAAAGGATGTGGTGAATTCAAACAAGAAGGTGACATTTTCTTACAATTTTTTTTTTCTATAAAACTTTTATTGGATAACTCATATACTTTGGTTTTTGTACCCTCGCTAAAAAACCACCATGTGTCCCTAAGTAAATTTAGGAAGTCAATTGCAACTCACAATAAATTGATAGTTGTGACTTGGATCAATGAACTATCAATTTTATTTGACTCATGACATCATATTATATATATGGGCACTCCCATCTTATGATTCCATGACCTAGAACTTATCTTATTTGATGATTTTTTAAACTAGGTTTTTTCTCAATAATGTGCAATGCAACTTTTGCATTAAAGGGAAAATCTCGATAACCCTGGTTTGGGAGCATGTGGATAGTGTATTTTCAAAGACATCAAAGCCACCTCTAAAATAGGGATGTTGGAGTTGTGGTGAGAAAGACTACGTTTAAAGTAATTCAAATGTATATACGAATAAGAGTGAACAACACACCCTTAAAAGTTTCTAAGTACGACTTTATTTTCTGTCTTTTAATTTTCAACACTTCTGTTTTGAAATTCTCTCGTTTACAAATATTTAATTAGTTTTAGAAATTAAATTATTTATACAAAATTATTTATATGAAATTAATTATTTGTTGGAAAAGTGTCCAAGATTCACATGTTCGTTCCTTACGATAATTGAAAACATTGAAGTCATCCTTAGACTTCTATTGGTGAGCCATTATATTGTATGGATTTTATCTATATCACTTCACATCTATGTTCAAATCATTTTATTCCCTTCAATTATTTGAGTTTATTTAGTTTCTTAAGATTATTTTTTACTTGTTAAGTGTAGAATTTGTAACTATATATATAGAGAACACATCAACTTTAAAACAAAGATAATATTTTTCTAATCACATTAATTTGTGTAAAGGTTGATAATATATAGTTTGTTATTTTTTATGTGAGAGAAACAAATCATTTATGTCAAATAGTTGGAAATACATTTCCAATCATATCAAATTGGGAATACATTATCTAAGAAAATTGCGCACCATGTATTAAGTCAATAATCTAGTTTATCATATAAATGTTGATAACCCTTAGTTTAAGAAGTTGTATTAATTGTATACCTATAAATGTTCATATTCTTCCTTAGATCTTCTTCTTAATCTTTAAATTATGGCTGAAATTGCATATCTTTTAATTTTAGTATTTTATATTTTTTAAGTGACACATGTAAGATTCACATTGTTAGAATATTTAGACACTTAGGAGTTAGTTAAGATCTACTTGGTCTATTGTGTCGTTAGATAAAAGTGTGTTTTCTAGTGTGTTTCTTTAGTATGTATTAGTATGCATTTGTAGTTAGGAAATCCGATGGTCATGATATTTTCCGACATAGAGTGATCTAAGGGTTCATACTCAAATTGATCTTAATGGCCATTGATCTATGGATTCACACCTGATTGGTCCATAATCTCTATTTAAAGAGCATAGAGGGTCATTTGTCGATGATCGATTATGAAAAACTCTCTTGTAAAATCTCTCTGTAATCTTTTTCTTTGGATTAATAAACTACCCCAAGTGGCCACGTTGGCTGGGGCCGTGGATGTTTCCTCGTAGGGGTTTTATCACGTGAAAACATCGATGTGTTGATCTTTGATCTGGTTATGTGAGTGGTTACTGAAGGTGTTCATCCTATGTTGGAATAACTGTGTTGTCGAACATGGTATCAGAGCCTATTTGAAGAGCCGCTCCTATTGTAGATCGAGATCATCAGGTCGAGTTGCCTCATATCCATTTTCTGTCATTTTTGTATATTTTTGGGCTGATAGGATTGTTCCATTGCATCTGGAGCACTCGTTTCAGTTAGGAACACTTTTCGTTTCACTCGAAAAAGTTCATGTTTGCCCAAGATACGACCATTACAGTAAGATCCTTAGGTATAAAGTCTCAATACAGATTTTTTAAATTTCTGGAAAGTTTTATTTGGGTTTTATTTGGGTTTGATATTATTTGTTTTTAGGTTGCTACTATTTTAGATTCACGTATGCTCTTTGCCCCGTGCCCTGTGAGATCTCGGAAAACCAGAAATAGATAGGAAAAGGTGCATCTTCCGGGTAAGCTAACCGAGATCTAACCCTTGTTGTCATCGAGAAGCGAAATTTTTTTCTTGTGTGAAAGGAGGATTTTTTTAGCACGCTCTCCAAGGTCATCTTCAACAACAACAACCCAAACCCTCCTTTTGAACATTACAATATGTTTTGCTAGACCATTTGGTTAAAAATTGTCTTATTAAGTAAGAGGTCTTGAGTTCAAGTCTCTCTTTTGTTACTTTTTGAAAAAGTTCATGCTAAAATTGTAAAGTGTATTTCACTTCAAGTATAAAAGTGAATCACTATAAGTAGCTTTAATATTTTATTTTAGGGTTATTTATTTTGCATGAATCTTTTCTCTTATAAAGTAAATTCATTGTAAAAGTGATCCCCACTTCTCTTTATAAAAGTGGGTCACTTTATAAAGAAACTTACATTATCACGTGGTCAATTTCCTACCGTTTATGCCTTTTTTTAAAAGGGCATAACTCAGAAATCAAAAGTCCATTTTAAGTGTCGTTTTTTTTTAAACCGCATAACTTTTCGAGATCTTTCCATCCAAATCATTAGTTTTAGTTTTTAAATCCATATTATATGCATATTTAATATGGATTCTACAAGTAATGTTTTTCTTACCAGCACCAACTACTTCCAATGAAAATCTCATATGGAAGATTTATTAAGAAGTAAAGGATTTTACCAGATTAATTGGGAAAGGAAAAAGAACCCACTGATGATGATAAGAAATCCAAATGGACTAATAAGAGTAATGAAGCACGTGGACTAATTAGAATGTCCATCCCTCCTGATTTAAGATACCACCTCCAACAAATTGATGACCCCGAAGAAGCTTTAGACAAGATTGAATCTGTGTTTGGTAAACTCAATATTATTCGAGCACAATAGTTAGAAAATCAAGTACTGACCTTTAGTCCAAGTGATTTTTCTTGCCTTGGAGACTATCTGTCTAGGTTTAAAACAATCATAATTTTATGTGAAGAATGTAAGATAAAAATGGAGGAAGAGTGTTGCATATATCTTATTCTTTCTAAGATAGGTAGTGCATATTATGTGTTTCTATATACCTTTTATGCCATGAGAGAGGCTATAGGGAAAGCTTATGGAAAACCCACTCTTGAGTCCTTTTGTGCTACTCTGATTAGAGAGAAAGATAAGCTTGTACAACTTGGAGTGATCAACATTGCAAGTACCTCCAACAAAGGCTTAGTTGCCTAGCATAAAGATAAACCCAAGAATCCTAAGAAGCAACATACTCGCCACAAAAACAAGCAATATAAAGGTCCCAAACCCACTCAGACAATTTTTTCTCCGAATGGAGACAAAGCAACAAAATATAAAAATAAGAAGACTGACAGACATTGCAAATTTTTTGATAAAGATGGCCATGATGAGTCCAAATGTTTCAAGAAGATGGCAGCCTTAGAATCAATGATGAAGAATCACAAAATTATTATTGATCCTACTTCTTCTTCTTCTTTTCATGGACATGCACTTTCTGCTTCTGGTTTCTCCTTCAATACACCTTCTACTTCTACTTCCGATAAGTGGCTTATTGATTCTGGAGAATCTTATCATATGGATAAGGATAGAGACTTATTTTCTACTCTAAATGAATGTAACACCAAGAAAATATTTGTTAGTGATGATAGATCTCTTAGTGTTGAAGGATCTGTAACAGTACAAGTCGAAAATAGCCATTTCAATGATGTATTATGTGTTCCAAGTATTTCTTGTAACCTTCTATCAGTATATCAAATCACTCATTCATGTGAAGGTAAAACCGTAGAGTTTTCACCTCACTAAGTTGTAATCAAGGATCTAAAAGATCCTAATCATGTTCTTGCAACTGGAATTGCTGATGATATTACCAGGTTGTACAAGTTTGACAACTTTGGGTCATCATCTTTTTCATCTAATTTTGTTTCTCATAGCGATGACTTGAGCAAACTTTGGCATGAGTAGTTTGGTCATCTAAACTATTGCTCATTGTAGCAACTATGTAATCAACAGATGGTGATTGGTCTTCCTCTTGTTTTATGCAGAGATGGTGTTTGTGTTGGTTGTGTTCTCGGCAAACATCATCGGGACATTTTTGAAAAACATGCCTCGAGTCCTTTGCAGCTTGTTCATAGTGGTTTGTGTGGTCAAATTTATTCTCCTACTTTTCTGGGTGTAAGTATTTCTTAAATTTCATTGATGACTTTTCCAAACGTACTTGGGTTTATTTCTTAAAACTTAAGAGCGGAGTTTTTGACAAGTTTTTGGCCTACAAGGCCCTTGTAGAAAAGCAATATGGACATCAAATTCAAAGGTTAAGAACAAATAATGGAGGTGAATATGTGAACAATAATTTTACAAATTACTGCACTACACAGGGATTCCAAATGAAACACACTATTCCATATACACCACAACAAAAAGGTGTTTCTGAGAGAAAGAATCGCACATTAAAAGAAGTGGCTAATTGTATGATCTAATCTAAGGGATTAAGTCTAAAGTATTGGGCAAAAGCCATCAAATGTGAAAATTACATAGTAAATCGCACTCCCACAAAGGCTCTTAAAAATATAACATGAGAAGAATATTGGAATAAAATTAAACCAGATGTAAGTCACTTTCGTGTATTTGGTAGTATAGCATGGGCTCACATTCCTGATGAGAAAAGGAACGCATTGCAGCCTAAAAGTGAGAAGTGTATATTTGTTGGTTATTCTGAAGATGTCAAAGGTTACAAACTTCTTCAATCACATTGTAATGAAATTATTATTAGAAGAGATGTTAAATTTGATGAAAATATATTGGCCTGCGAGCCTAATTCAACATTTGTGCCTTCTTTGGCCTGCAAGTCTAGATCGGTGGTTGTTCCTTCTTCGACCTGCAAGCCATTTTAGCATTTGTGCCTTCTTCATATCTGGTTTCCCCTTCAAATGATGAAAATGAGGATGAAAATCCACTTCTGCCTCCTCACCCTCCTCCAGATGAGTCCTTTGAACCTGAACCAACACTAGTTCCATTGCTTATTAGATGGGTCTATTCAACATGAGAATCAGTTGGCGATCTTGTCGGTGATCCTTTAGATCAACGTCAGTCACGTTCACAGTTCTAGTGAGCCTCTTCTCTTTTGGCTCAAGTTTCAGAAACTCATGATCCAATGACATTTGCAGAAGATTCAGTTCATTGAGATTGGGATACAACAATGAATGAAGAGTATCATTCTTTAACGTAAAAGGATACTTGGGATCCTGTACCTCTTCGAAAAGAAAGAAAACTTGCCATATGTAAATGGGTATACAGAACTAAATATGCATCAGATGGAAGTGTTGAAAGACACAAGGCTCAGTTAGTTGCCAAAGGATTCTCCCAAGTTGAAGGAATTGACTATATTGAAACATTTTCCCCTGTAGCCAAAATGAATTCCATCTGCCTTGTTCTTTCCCTTGTTGCCTCACATAAATGGGAGGTCCATCAGATGGATGTTAAATCCGTCGTCTTGCATGGCGATTTGAAAGAAGAAATATACATGGGACAACCTCCTATCTTTGTCTAGAATGACTCTAGCCTTGTTTGATGCCTTAATAAATCTCTTTATGGTCTTAATCAAGCTCCCCAAGCTTGGTATGCCAAAATGGACAACTTTCTTATTCACACTAGATTCTCTAGATTCCATTTTGATCCTAATGTTTATACCAAGAAAGTAGGTAGCCATCTCATAATCCTTGTCCTTTATGCCGATGACCTTATCCTTACTGGTAGTGAATCAAAAATTTTAAACCATGTGAAAACCATCGTTAAGAAGAAATTTGAAATGAAATACCTAGGCTTTTTGCACTATTTCCTTGGCCTCCAAGTTTTGCAAACCAATGAAGGAATTTTTCTTTCCCAGTCTAAGTATGCTTGTGACCTTCTTCGTCACTTTCACATGGACGATTGTAAACCAACCCCTTCTCCCTTCCAGTCTGGAGTCAATCTTACTGCCACCTATACTTCTCCTGAAGTTGATGCCACCTTGTACCGTCAATTAGTTGGTAGCCTCTTATACTTTAGCCATACCCGTCCTGATCTTTCCTTTGTTGTTGGTCTTGTTTCCCGGTACATGCAAATGCCCCATGAAAGCCATTGGAAAGAAGCTAAAATGATACTTCTCTATGTTCATGGTACAGTTCAGTTCGGGATACATTACAGTTCAGGGGGGACTCCTTTATTGGTTGGTTTCACTGATTCAGATTGGGCCAACGAATCCAAATTCTACTGCAGGTTATGTTTTCAGCCTTGGTTCATGACCTGTCACTTGGGCCTGTAATAAAAAAATAGGCTATTTCACTTTCTTCAGCAAAAACAGAGTATCGAGCAGTGGTAAATGCAAGTCAGGAAGCCTCGTGGCTTCGACAGATACTTTCAGAGTTTGGATTTGAACAACAACATCTGACCAGTCTTTGGTGCGACAATCAAAGTTCCATCAAGCTTGCCAAATACCTAGTTCAACATCAACGCAGCAAGCACATTGAGCTACACATGCACTTCATCAGAAAGCTCATTCATGATCAAGTTATTAAAGTACTCTTTTTCCCTACAGAAGATCAAGGTGTAGACATTTTCACAAAGTCTCTTACATAAGCGAAGTTTTCCAAACTTCGATCTGTGTTAGGAGTTCAAGAAGTTGTCATTAAGGGGGGATAGGATTTAATGCCTCCTTCCTTCTCTTATTGTGTCAACATTGTAAGTCCTTCAATCCTATCCTAAGTTGTTCTTAAGGGGTCATGTTAGGATATTTAGACACTTAGGAGTTAGTTAAGATCTACTTGGTCTATTGTGTGGTTAGGTAAAAGTGTGTTTCTTTAGTATGCATTAGTATGCATTTGTAGTTAGGAAATCCAATGATCACGATATGTTCCCAACATAGAGTGATCTGACGGTTCATAATATCCTCGATCTTAACGACCATTGATCTGTGGCTTAAAACCTGATTGGTCCATGATCTCTATTTAAAGAGCATGGAGGGTTATTTGTCGATGATCGATTTTGAGAAACTCTCTTGTAAAATCTCTCTGTAATATTTTTCTTTGCATTAATAAACTGCTCCAAGTGGTCGCATTATCTTGGGTCATGGATGTTTCCCCATAGGGGTTTTACCACGTGAAAACATTGGTGTGTTGATATTTGATCCAATTATGTGAGTGGTTACTGAAGGCATTCGTCCTCTATTGGAATACGTATATTATCGAACACACATCACCATCTAATTTAATCTAGCACCCTCCATCCTATTTCCAAAATAAAACAATGTATTGAAATAATCATCCAAAAAAACATTTTAGATATTTTTAGTATGCTAAATAATTTTCTCAAAAAAGGGGATGTAATTGTGGTAAATATTATGCCACTGTTATAACCCTAATTTGCACCATACATGCTTACCTGGCATTAGGCCATCTCAGATCCCTTCTTTGCCAAAACATTTTTGAACAACTCTTTAAAAAACCTCTTTTATAAGGGCTCACGTGCCCTACTCCATTATTGCAGGTGTGTACACGCTAGCTGACTGAAAACAACCTCCGTGTACCTACAAAAACACAATAAAAGGAAAGTTGTCAACGAAACACACAACTTTGGGTGAGTTAATTGAATCTTTCGGCCATGCATGGTTGAGGGTTCGTCCAAATACTTGGCTTATTCTAGCCTATAAAAGAAGGGTTAGGGGTCATATTTGGAAGAGGAGAATAAGAGTAAAGAAACTCTACCCAATTGCACATTCTCATTGTCCCAACCCTTTAGCCATCCTTGTGGAAAGAGAGATACAAAGCAAAGAGGTTGGAGGACATTTGAAGAGGAGCCCAGGATCAGGTTCGTGGAGAAGTGGTCGGTCTCGACATTGTAAGTTGATTCATTAAAGTTAATAATAAAGAAATGCTTTTCCCACCCCACTATATGAGTTCTTCATAGTTTAGTGAATATATGTTTGAATCTCTAACCCATTAATCTGTAGAAAAAATGCATGTATAGTTTGTAACTTGTTTTGCACACAGTTCAATCTTGGGAGGATAGTTGCTATCAAGTGATCAAGCATGAAGAAGGATCGACATCGAACATATGGAACAAGGTATGGTCTCTTAACCATGTATTTGTTTAAAAGAAATGGGGATTAGGTCTGGGATGACGGTAGAAAGTAGGATTATTTCAGTCGTATCTACATGCATAATATAACCCTAAGTGTTAGTTCATAGGGGGATTTCCCACCACAATAGAATTAGCGACCATACTGGGGAACTCTCTAGGGTTCCTGGGAATATTTTTGGGTATTTTTAAAAGACTGTTTTTCTTTCCTGTTCTTTGAAGTTTCTGCAAAGTCTGAGCTGACAGAGATTCTAGTCTTCCATACCAGCTATCTCTGTTTCTTTGCTTGACTCTAATTTTTTTTTAGACCCACAGAGGTACACACAGCCTGCATAAGGTCTTCATGCGTGTACCCTCGCCCTACTTTCTTACAGCCCGCGTGTAAATGCTAGCTGAAGAAGTAACAGTAGCGTGTATGATTATAGAAATGTTTTGAGGTAGTCATCCTCTTCCCTATCAGAATCAGTCATTCTCAAGGGTTTTCTGGAACTCTTTCTTGTATTGGTTGTTTGCAGTCTATAGCCTAGGGTTCATCTCATATTGGTTTGTTTTACGAATTTTTTCCTTACATTGTTTTCCTTTTTTTCTGTTAAAGAAAGTGTCTAAGCCTTCAAGAGATCATGGTTCTCAATATCGATGGTCTCTTCCTGGTTTGAATTGTTTTTTTTTATTTGTTTCAGAGTTTTAGAGATACACATGGCCTGTATAAGGCCAGCACGCATGTACACACCCTATGGCTCTACACAACTCGCGTGCACATGCTTGTTGTTGAATTTTTAGTAGTGTGCTTGTGCAGGATAGTTTTTATTGAGGGTGAGGCAGTCATCCTTTCCCTTCACAAGAGTTATACCTCTCAGGTTTTTTAATCTCTATCCTAGCAGTCAGTAGCTTAGGTTTGATCTCAGCCATAGCTTTCTTTTTTCATTTAAAAGTTTTCAACAATTTTTTTTTTAGGGTTTTTAGACAAGTGTGAGAGTCATGTTTTAAGTTGCTAGTGTGTGATTTCTTGAAGTGATTCTTTGTGATCTACGATTAGGACAGAAGTTTTTTCTTGGTTTTTGAATTGTTGATATTTTTCCTTTTTTCTTTGTTAGAATTCAAATAAAATAAAAAAATCTTTCATTTCTTTGTTTGGTTGAAAAGTGTTGTTTTGCATTAGTAACCAGGGAAAAGTATTTTCTTTCATAAGTTCTTGATAGTTTACTTAGATCGTAAGTAGCTCGTAGTCGATCGAAATCCTACTTTGAGTGTGTTGTTCAAAAGATCTTAGAATTTTTTTTAAGAAATTATTATTATTATTATTATTATTATTTAAGAGTTGTTGAAAATTTGCATTAAGTGAAGGTTTTTGTTTCTAGTTTTTTGTTCATTTTTATTTTTCATCTTTCAAACATCACTAGTTTCACTCTCATACCCTTTGAAATAAGACAAGCCATAAAATTAACACTAAATCTAAAATTCATTAGACTTTTATGTTTGTAGGGTTAACCAACTAGTTTAGGATTAGGGCCTTGGATTAGGTTGGAGAGGAAACTCTTGAAGGCCATTAAAATGAAACACTGGAGTTTGAGTTAGGGAGTGTCCAAGTCCAGTATCATGAAAGTTATCTGAGACCCCCCTTTAACACAGGGGATAAACACGAGGTCACGTGTGGAAAGGTAGTGGAGATAACCCCTCCAAAGCTGGACCAATCGTAGTGGATAACACATATAGAGGGCTTGTCTTGGGATTCCCTTGATTGAATTTTCCATGGAGCTTCGTGGGTCTCAAATCCGTTCAAGGTCCTCAATTGTCTTCTATACCACTTGCTCTCGATAGCCTTGATAGGTTTCAGGCTCGATACCCTGCTCATTATGGTTTACCCGACTTTCGACTGTACCCTCCTAGTTACTGTTCGTGCACTGGCAACCTAGTTGCCTATCTTTTTTAGGGACATACATAGGTGATTGCGGAGGTATACCGAGGTACCTAGGACAAAGATCAGGCCACGCTTTGTAGAGTATACCCAGAGGGTGCTTCCATGTTCGAGTTTCACTTGCATAGGTAATTTTCTCTAGTGTTGGTTGTTGTAACTGTTCTTCCAATTAATTTAGTGTTTGCCTGTCTTATCTTATAGGGACATTTTTAGCGTGTGTTGTTTTTGAATGACTAGAACTCCCTAAAGTTTCTTTGATATTCTCACACAGTGGAGGATCATGAGCTCCATTGGTCACAAAGGCTTCTTGGCCTACCGTCAGTTACACTAGAGCCACCCCCACCACCATTAAGGAGAAAACTAGACCAACAAGGGTCTTTTGAAGCGACCGGGTAACAAGAAATTGTGCTCGACCAACATCCAGAGGAATCAACCATTTTAGAACTTGAAGCGAAATATTTTGGTATGGTTGAAACCTCCACCACTAATCGTTCGACACCCACCATCATACCGATTCATCCTTACGAGTGCCAGACAATGTCACACATAGAAATGGAAACAAATGCTGCTACTCCTTCTGGGAATTATTCAATTCCCACTACGGTTGTCACCACAGGAGAGTTTCCACCTCTTAACCCACCGTCATCGGTCCAAGCCACCATGGTCTCGGCCACCTCTACATCGCACAATGGTCTGATCCCGTCTCTGGAGACGGCCACAACCCCTTTCAAACCAAGTGCGACAGGCCCTCTGTTCTCATACGGGATGCCTAGTTCAGGTACAAGTCATGTACTTTCCTACTCCACTTCATAGATTTCAGGTCCGGGGAAAGGGAGCTCTAGCGCTCCTCTACAAGGACACATAGGGGGAACTCTTGCTCCTTTTAACGTTTTCCCTTACGGGGGAGGTCATATACCTCCTTCATCCCCTTCGCTTGGTGGCACGCATCAACAATTCACCAAGCCACCTACACACCATAGTTTACTTGGAGTAGGGAGTCAAGGACCACCTTTGCATAATATTCCGGTAGGTTCGACATTGTTTTCTTTATTCAGTGTGTTTGGTAACAACGCCTTCTCGTCAGCTACTTTCCCAACTGGGGGCAACCCCGGTTTCAGACAACCTATTCCTATGCAAGGTACTATTCCTGCATAGGGGGCACACCTAGGAACTTCTTCTGCATCAGGGCCCTGGAATTCTTGGCAGGGATCAGTTCCCTCGTCAGGAATGCCGATCTGGGGTAATTATTTTCACAATCAATGGAACCCTGGACAAAGTACTATGCCTATCCCCATGGGACCGACATGGGGCAACCCTTCCCAAAGTCCCTTGAATGTAATGCATGCCCAACCATCTATGTCCTATTTTGGAAATCAGTCGATGATGTCTCCTCACACGCAAAATCCATACGCTGGCCATGGCCATGGTTTTTACCAGAATCCAGGCTAACAATTGAACTTTTCTTGGCAACCTAGTGCCAGTCAAACTCCAGGCCCCTTTTTCCTAGGTTATCACCAACAACCCAAACTACCATTCTTGCCAACCTTACATTTGCCAGACTTGACAAGGTTGTTGAATGACCCTATTTGTCACAATCTGTGTTGGCCTTTTATGCTGACGAAGTTTACTTCGGACATCCCAAAGTTTGAAGCCAAGACTAACGAAGATCCAGGAGATCATGTGACTACCTTCCATCTTTGGTTCTCATGTAACTTGTTGAAAGACAACTCCGTACAGTTGCGATTGTTTCAATGTACTCTCATTGGGAGTGCCGTGAAATGGTACATAGAGCTCGGTCTCTCAAGATACTCTTCCTTCGGTGAAATGGTGATGGATTTCCTAAGCCATTTATAGTTACCTGTGAGATACAATGCTGGCACCGAATTGTTGGCCAATTTCTCACAAAGAAAAGTGGACCATATCTCTGATCACACCCGAGAATGGAGATGTAAAAAGAGTTTAATTAAGGTACCAGTCCCACCAGCATTCCTGCTCGAGTGGTTCCTTAATTCTTTGGTCCCATAGTTGTCCAAAGACGTCGCGGCGTCGGGAGTATTTTCCGAGGAAGACGCCATCATGAGAGCTCAACAACTTGAGCTAATCTATTCTCAGTCTGGTTTATTATACGAGATCTTGCCAGATGTGCCATGCTCAATACTTGATAACACCATACAGAGAGCTAGACCACATGCCGACGGTATTGTTGGTTCAACACAAAAAAATCCCACTGAGCAATTGACGAAGTAGTTGTAGCACTTGTCTATACAACACACAGAGGCCAGCCAAACTACTACTTTAGTTGCTTCCCCTACCAAAACATCGGATGTACACACAGTGCAATCGACTAATCCAAAGGCCACCCAGCAGCCTAAAGGAAAGAGAAAAAATTGAAAGAAGGGTAACGGGGATAAAAAACCTACCGATAATGCTGGCGGGGACAACACTGAGAAATGAAATGCGAGTGGATCTTGATTGATTGATTGATTTCTTGGTGGATATTGGGTGAGAGTGCATTCACAATGGAGGCAATCCTCTTTCTGGATCATTGCATTCGACTTCTACAATGTTGAACTCTCCAACATGTCAATATGCAGTAGGACAATTATAGTCCACACTCAGCTACCTCGGAGGACGCATATGATATGCGTCTGTAGTTTCCATTTTTCTTTGATGGATAGACCCTTATATATTGTCAAATACTTTATTTTTTCACTTGTATACTATGAAACTTCGGGACAAAGTTTAAAACAAGAGGGGGTGTATGTAACATCCTGCTCTTGCACACACCTGACTCGACTTATTCTTTGAGGACACTTTCGTGCAAGTGATCTGGTTCCTTATATGATTGATTGTTTCACTTATGGATTATGATGATGTTGTGGATACGATGATATGTTATTGATTATATTTGTATCAACATGTGTTATTGACTGGATTCTCTTGAGTTTGCAGTACTCTGAATTGATTGAGGATGTTGATGGCATTGATGGACCTCCTTGGACTTTGGATTGAGTTAGGGAGTGGACTATTTATGTTTTGAATTTTTTTGTTATTGCATATGTGACATATGACTGGTAGATTATGATGCTGATTTTGGATTGCTGACATGTTTTGTTGATGGATGCAGGATGATGACAACTTGCTAATCAGGCTCAAATTTGGAGTAAAGGGGATGCACGACAACCAGATATATTGAGGGAGAGGTGTGGCACCATCCCTGACACAACCTACTAGGACTTCCATCATGGATCGAACTATAGGTTAAATATTACCTAGTTCAAGAGATCCACGATATCACGAAGGGCCAGGAACACAAATGAATCTTGAGTGGTAATCCTATGTAGATTTAGGATTATATTAGTGTGTGAGAGTAGATTGTCTGTTATTTTATTTTATTTTGGTTGAGAGTGGAGTGATTCCTGCTATGTGTTTATATGTGAGAAGAGGAGTTTTTGTCATAGTTAGAAGAGGATAATTTCTTCCAGTAGTGGAGTAATCACCGAGTTATCATCAGATCTTACTGGTGTTGTTAGTTTGGGTTGTAGTCCTTTGGTTGCAATATATGCATTGAGCTTGGGGTGAATATTCCCAAGTTTAATGTCACAAAATAGTCCCATCTCAGTTATTATTTCATCCTCCAAAAGGATGTGGTGAATCCAAACAAGAAGGTGACCTTTACTTAAAATTTTCTTTTTTGTAAAACTCTCATTGGATAACTCATATAGTTTGGTTTTTGTACCCTCGCTAAAAACCCACCATGTGTCCCTAAGTAAATTTAGGAATTTAATTGCAACTCGCAATAAAATGATAGTTGTGACTTGGATCAATGAACTATCAATTTTATTTGACTCATGAAATCATATTGTATATATGGGCACTCCCATCTTATGAGTCCATGGCCTACTTATCTTATTTGATGATTTTTTAAATTAGGTTTTTTCTCAATAATCTGCAATAAAACTTTTTTATTAAAGGGAAAATATGGATAACCCGAGTTTGCGAACATGTGGATAGTGTATTTTTATTATCCTTGCCCAAAAAAAATTGCAGGAGATTACAAAATTCAATTAGATGTTGCTCAATTTGATTTTTGTGCCCCTCCCAAACATCAACTCACCATAAAATGATAACTAGGAATCTGATTGATGAAATACCTATTCCTTTCAACTGGTGACATCAAATTAAATCTAAGGGAACCCGTATCCCATGATCCCATGGCTGGAATCATGTTTTAACTCACTATTGTCTAAACTAGGGTTTTGCTTAGTAACATGCAATGGATTTTTACATTAAATGTTCAATTCATGAAAACTATAGCCCAAGAGCATGTTTACAATGTGCTCATGTTGGCCTTGCATAAACACACTTACAAGATCTTACAACACTCAATTATGTTGCTCGGTTTTGATTTTATTCCCTTGACACAAATTCACCATATGTTAATTTAGTGTTATATAAAGACCTTATAGGCTTAAGAACAATTGATTGATCAATGTATAAACCTTGATTGAGGTTTTGATCACAGTAGAGATTCTCAAGTTGATCAAATATTTTTTGTAACATGAATAGAAACATAACTTCCATTATTTATGCAAAAACTACAAACAAACAAATATCCTTCCATGGTTTAGGATTATAGAACACAAAAAATATGGTAATAGTGCAAGAAAATATATAGGGTAGGTAATTCAAAGATCAATATGGGGAATAAGGAAAAATGCACAATAAAAAATTACTTCATCCTGAGGTAGTATGGGGACACAATAATTATTGTGGAGCTCTCTAGTAGAGTTGATGATGTAGATGTTTTAGGCCACTTAGGTCTTTAGTTTCTGTTTGAATGGTGGAAACCTCCACATAATTGTCATGGGGGTAATTCGAAGTGCCATTTTTCTTTTGGATATTGAGAAGCTTAAATGCACCATAGTTAAATGTAGATAAATTTTCCCATTAAACATTAGACATATTTTTACCCTAATGTTCAATAAAGTGATGTGAACTCATAGGGTTTCTTTTAGGGTTGATCCAATAACTCTACAAGACCAAGACCACCCATGACATCAGTGCCACCTCTAAAATAGGGATGTTGGAGTTGTGGTGAGAAAGACCACCTCTAAAGTAATTGAAATGTATATACCAATCAATGTAAACAACACACCCTTAAAATTTTCTAAGTACCACTTTCTTTTCTGTCTTTTAATTTTCAACACTTCTGTTTTGAAATTCTCTCTTTTACCAGTCTGATGAAAATTTACTCAGTTTTTTTATTTATTAATTGTTGATTCACTAAAAAAAATTTAAAAATTTCTAAAATTTTTTAAGTCAATAAACCTCAAAAACAACTTTTAAGCTTGCATGGAAAGAGAAATTTCACTTTTATCAGAGTATACTCTCCACTTTCTGTACTTCTGAAGATTTATAAGTCGAGAAGCCTCGAAAATAATTTTTAAGCATGTACGGGAGGACAAATTTCATTTTTATCAGAGTGTACTCTCCACTTTCTGTGCCATCGAATGTCCCAAGTCTACCTCGATAGCTTTAAGTTACGCACTATAGTTTTACTTTAAAATGAAAATCCTCCTCTAAAAATGTAGAAGTTCATTTTTTATTCGAGTGATAGTGAAATTTTAACTCCAATGAAAGTGAAAATCAAACTCCACTAGAAAGTTCATTCTACACTCCATTGAAATAAAAAGAGTAAAACGTGATTCAATGATGGCTTTTAATTAAAATTGAAAATTGGTCATTTATGTTGGACAAGTGTCCAAAATTCACATGTTCGTTCCTTACAATAATTGAAAATACACTCCATTGAAATAAAAAGAGTAAAACATGATTCAATGATGGCTTCTAATTAAAATTGAAAATTGGTAATTTATGTTGGAAAAGTGTCCAAAGTTCACATGTTCGTTCCTTACAATAATTGAAAACATTGAAGTCATCCTTGGACTTCCACAAAGTAAAATTGGTAATTTATGTTGAAAA
>SNQJ01S0126570.1:0-18019 GCA_010110895.2 Picea sitchensis
ATTACTTGAAAAGAACATAAAGAAAGAGTGTACTAGTTTGGCAAAGGGGGCCCTCCAATGCTTCACTTGTACACTTGAGTTGTCTCAGATAAGAAAGAGCTCTAGCAGCATTCACATCATCATATCATAGGCATTATCAGGAACAAAATGCAGAACTGATCTCAAGATTGCAAATTTCAAAGTTTCTTCATTCACATTCAAGGTTGTCCTACTAGTCTATGCTTTAGAGTATTTATACAAGAGTTTTAAAACTAAAAATGCTAATAAATCTCATAAATATCATGATCAGATCCATAATATATTCTAGGAAGGTCGAATGCCTCCTTCAGATCCATAATATATGGCCAAATCCCATGAAAATCCAAAATTGTCCATGATTTAAGGCTAAAACAAGGTATTTTCTGCTGAAGTGGCCCTGTTTGACCAACGTTGACCGAACATCTGGAAGGCTCAGATCTCAAAGATGATAGCTCATTATCCATCCTTGTACATCAGGGATCATGACCCAAGTCTTACATTTCACCCAGGTGTCCTGCAAGTACATGAACATAGGAGCAATTACGGGATTTAGTCAAATCCTGTAATTTCTAATAAATTTTCAATTTTAATGCAAAAATTTAGAAAAATCAATTCTTAAGCTAAAGAATGATAAATATACATTGCATAAACTATTTTATGGAAAATATGGAATGAAATGAATGCAAAATGGATGGATATAGAGACAAAAGTGTAGTTTATAGAGTAGAAAGGAAGCATAAAAATGTACTCAACATATGGTACAACCTCAACATATTCCCATTTGCAAGGAAAGAAGTTTGTTCTTCATCGATGGTATTGATATGAACCGATCCATTCAAAAAAACGATGTCTACTTCTAAGGTCCTAGCCACCATGTAGTAAGATTTCCTTTAAAAAATTTAAACTCTGAATCAAAGAGGAGAGCCCAATCCCCTGGCTGGAATTTCTTTCTTTTGATAGATTTATCGTGCCAATTATTCCTTTGTTGTTGTACCAAGTTGGTATGTTGGATAACATCATGTCTGATCTCATACAGTTGGTTTAACTACAATATTCTTTGTTATTGTGCCTTTGTCAGATCCATTCCTAGTTGGGTTGTAGTTCAAGAAGTTTTTATTTTAAATTCTATTGGGATAAGAACTTGTTTCTCATAGACCAAGTCGTAGGGGGTGAATATGGTAGTACTCCTCCAAGTTGTTTTGTAGGCCCATAATGCTTCAGGTATCTGATCTACCCAATGTTTATGGTGGATCTGCATTTTTTTCATCAGAATGGCTTCCAATACCTTATCGGTGGATTCTACTCATTCGTTAGCTTATGGGTGGTATGAAGAAGAAGTCATGTGCTCGATTTTGTAATTATTAGTGATGGAATTAATAAGGCTTGATGTAAATTTCATTCCTTGACATGCGAAAATTTCTCCAGGCACACCAAATCGAGTGAAAATATCTTCATAAAGAAATTTTTCTATTGATTATTCATTAGCTTCTAATAGAGCCTTAGCTTCTACCCATTTTCTAATGTAATAAATGAAAAAAAGAATATACCTTTTTCTTCTTTGACATGGGATAAATGGGCCCAACAAAATCTAAGGCCCATTTTTTGAATGGTTCAATCAATACCTAAGGGTGTAATGGCATCTCGTTGGATTGTACTGGTCGTCCCATTCTCTGACAACTGTCATAGTTTTGTACGCACTTTTTGGCATCCTTAAAAAGGATAGGCTTATATTACCCTGCCTATAGTACCTTATAGGATGTTCTTTTATCCACAAAGTTACCTTTGCATGGTTATTCATGACAAGCATTTAAGATATCAAACATTTCATCCTAACAAACACACCTCTAAATGACGAGATATGCTCCAGTACAAAACAAATCATCATCGATCAATGAGTATGAAAGCCTTGTTCTTATGATCCTTCATTTTTCCCATGACAACAACTGTTGGGGTATCTTCCTTGTAGCTAAGTAATTGGATGTATCTACAAACCATTTTGAGTGAGTAGATACTACGAATAATTGTTCATCTAGAAAACTAACATCTATAGGAACAACATCACCTTTATTTTGTATTCTAGAAATGAAATCAACAACTATGTTTTCCTTACCAGGTCAATCCATGATGGTGACATTAAATTCCTACAGTAACAAGAGACGTCTCATAACTCTACCATTAGTGACTGGTTTATTCATTAAATATCTTATGGAAACATGGTTAGTGTGAATGAAGACTTTGTAATCGGTGGTGTAATGCTTAAATTTATTTATGGAATGTACAACTCCAGATAATTCTTTCTCTATTATAGTATAGTTCATATCAACATGTGTCATATTTTTTCTAGTATAATAAATGGCATAATGACACTGGTTTTATTTATTCCCAAGGATGACCCCCAAAGTAGTGTCTAAGTCATCTATGGAAATGTGAAATCGAAGAGACCAATTAGGTCCCATCAATATAGGTGTAGTAGAAATATTTTATTTCAAATCTTCAAAATCATGTTGACAATGATCATCCCAAAGAAAATCAACATATTTGGACAACAATTTAAGTAACGGTGCAACAAATTTTGTAAAAGTCTTGATAAATCTCCTATAGTACCTACCAAGACTAAGAAAACTCCTTACCTCTTTCTGAGTCTTGGGAACTGGTAGCTTTGATAATACTTCTATTTTGGTGGGATATATGTCAATACTTGCAACAGAGATAATATTTCAAAGAACTACCCCTTTAGTTAGCAACATGCAACATTTTTCATGGCTTAGGGAAAGGTTTGTTTCCTAGAATCTAACAAATAATTTTTCGATATTTTTCAATGCTTCTTCCACTGAGTTACCATAGACAGTGAAATTTTCCATGTACATCTCCACACAGTCATGAATAAAGTCTAAGAATATTCCTAGTACATCTCCCTTGAAATTTGTAGGTGGATTACACAAACTAAAGGGAAACACACGGTAGGAAAAGGTCCCCTAGGGGCATGTAAACGTAGTTTTCCTTCGGTCCTCCAGCGAAATTTGAATCTAGTTATACCCATTGTACCCATATAGAAATTGAAAGTATTTCTTTCCAGCTAGGGTATCTAAGACTTGGTCAATGAAAGGAAGAGGGAAATATTCCCTCATTGTGGCTTTTTTTAGTTCCCGATATTATACGCATATATGCCATTTCCCATTATTTTTAGGTACTACTACTAAGGGTGAAACCCATCTACTATCAGAAATTGGGTAAATAAATTTGGAATCAAGAAGTTTATGTAGTTCCTCTTTAACTACCTATTTAAGTTCTAGGTTCATTCATCTCTAGGGTTTCCTAACAGGTTGGGAATCAACCTAAGTATAGATGTGGTGTGAGAAAGTCTTGGGGTTGATTCCCTTCATATCATGATAGTCCCAAGAAAAGTCTTTCAAATGTCTTTGTAAAACTTGGATTAAATTTTCCTGTTGGGATTTAGTAAGCTCATTATTAATATACAAACATTTTCCTAGGATAATATCAAGAGGAGCACTATAGAATTCAATTTCTTGTGTGCTGGTTCCTACTGTACTACAAAATGAAGACAAAAATATTAGATCATTCATTTCCTATACATCAATTTTCAAAATCTGCTCTAATGGAATGCTAAATGAATAAAAAATATGCAAAGAATCAAAATCACAAAGAAAATAACTAAGGTGATTTTCTTCTATACATTATTTGAAATTTATTACCTGGTCTATTGTGAAAATAGGTTGTACTACTTCTTCGTCACTAGATGAGTCATCCAGCCATGGGATATTCCCTAACTCCATCAGATATTTTGCAGGAGGGTATAGTGTTACTTGTTTTATTTCACCACCATGGGAGATGAACATATTGCAGGATCTGCATCCTATAAAGGAATCTTTTGTAGCAAGCCAAAGTCTTCCAAGTATTATAAGGAGTCCTCCGAATGATGTCCTGGGCTGTAATACCAAAACTTCTATAGGATATTCCCATGAGTCCAAGGAAACAATCACATCATCCAATACTCCTTCCGGCTAGACTTTAGATCTGTCAGCTAGTTCAAGAACAATATGAGTTGGGAGAAGGTTTGAAAATTCTAATTGTTTCATAGTTTGTATAGTCATGATGTTTATGGCTTCTCTGAGGTCAATCAAGGTATTCGATATGTGAATCCCATTAATGTGCACAAAGACGATAGGGTTACCAGGGTCTATGTGTTTTTCTGCCAAGTTTTGTTGGTTAATTAAGTCAACAGACTCTCTAATGATGTGTATGGTGCTTGGGTCCTTTATTTTTCTCCCTAGATTTTTCAAACAAAGTTCCCTTATTGTTTTATCATAAATAGGTATATCTTTAAGGTCCCGCAATAAAGGGATTATAATGAAAATGTTTTTAATATTAGTGATCAAATCGTATTCAGGAGAGGCTACTAGCTTACACATATTCAACCTTTCAGGGTAATGTGTATACTTTGATGAAGAGGGTTGTTCGAAGAGAAGGATTTGTTTCTTTATTATAGCAGGGGTATCACCACCAATTGTTGGACTAGGAGCCACTTCTTCTACTTCCTCTTCAATAATAATGGGTTTTTTTTTTGAATCGCCTTCCCCGGTCATAAGTGGATATCTTGTACCTCTACTCAAGTAACCACATAAGTCGAGAACGGCTGCAACTCAACTTGGGAAGAAGGATGGGATACATTATTATTTGGGTTAGAAACAACTGAACATGGAGCTGATTTTTCCTAGAAGGATGTGTAGATGGCAGTTGCAACTGTTGAGATTGCATAGTTTGTAGTTGTTGTTGGGTAGGTATTTTTTATGGATATGGTTGTGGGAACTATTGAGGATTCTTTGGATATTAAGACTATGGAGGATATGGATAAGAAGGAATAGTCCCGTAACCGGGCCCTTGCCACCCTTGATTCCAAGTATGATTTTGGGTTATATGTTGGGGCCATATTTTCCATGCTGCTGCAACATTCCAAGCTACATATTGTTGACCTGGAAGATATGAAGAATTTGAAAAATATGGGTCAAAATGAATACCTAGTGGTCAAGGATTCCATGGATTCTTGGTTCTTATCTTGCAAAATTGTTCTATTGCCCCATCATATCCTTTTTATACTTCCTTGAGTCCTGGTAAGTATGCACAACTTCTATTAGTATGATTTTATGCACAGATACTAGAAACAAAAACACTATCAAGAGGAAAATATTTCCTTGGATGCATTTTTCGACATTTAGGACACAAAATAGCCATAGTTGCATTTTATTCTTCTTGATTCTTTTTTAAGTTAAAAGTATCAAGTTGTAGGCTAAGTGTACTAAGGATGTGAGTTTTGAAACTCTCCAATATGTTTCCTAGTTTGCTTCTAGTTACACCATTTGTTGATGTCTTAAGATTTTTAGGGAAATTGTCTCAGGGTCCTTCTCTAGTTTTGGCCCATCCTTGAGAATATCTCCTACATATTTCACATATCTCATCAAAATTAAGCCTAGATATGTTTCCAATCCCCGTTAAATTGAGAATGTTCACATATTCTTTGGAAACACCCTTTAGAATGAGATTTTTAAGAGTTTCTTGATCTAGCTTATGTTGTTTAGCACGTTGATGGTTGTATAGAAACATCTCTAAGTAGTCCTCTAGAATTTTGTCTTCCTTTTGTTCCATCCTAAAAATTTATTCCTTTAATTCCCTATCTTTGCAATAGTCTTGGTATTTTTTAAGAAACTGTTTTCTCATTTCTTTCGATGTCCTAATGCAATTTTCCTCCAAACCATGAACCAACGTAAGGTTACCTCCTTGAGAGTAGCAGGGAATAGTTTAACTTTTTGTGCATCTATTGAGTAATCCATGTTGTGACATAGAATATTAAATTTAAATAAAAAGTCATTGGGATATTCACTCACTTTTCCATGAAAGTGTGGTAGTGCCAAAGGAGATATACTTTTGACTTGAATATTTGCGGTAGGATAAATAATAGGAAATCTTAAAGTTACCTCTTCTTTGTCCTATGATTGAGTTCTTCTACGATGCATCTCACCAGTGTTTGGACGTGTTTCACCTTCTCCTTCTCCCATGTTTTTTCTCCAAAGTGGGATGAATTCAGTTTCTAGAAGTGGGAATTATGGTTTTTTCATTGGGTTATCTGGTAATTTTGGTTTTGCTTCTTCTGCTATAGGTGTTACATGTCAAAATTCCTCACTTCGATAATTTCCCATTGTCATTGTCATAAGTGTCGCACTTTTATTGCAAGTGTCGCAAACATCATATTTTCATCCTACATGTGTTGCATTGCGGACGACATCATAAGAATACTTGGTACACCCTCTAAGAATTGTTAGAAGAGGAAAACATGTCATTTGGAAAATCTTACAAACATTTTTCCTCGAAGAAAGATCATCTTAAATGAATTTTTGGAGATCAACGTTCCTCTGCTCACATGCAAAGAGCACTAGCACTCCTTTTCCACTTATTAGGGAGCGTTATAGCACTCTGTTTCTAGCTTTAAGGGAGTGTTGATCTGTTGAGATAATCTTGGGGAGGAATCCCCCTTATCTCTAAGGATAGCTAGAAAGCATCCGAATTAGTTTGGCTCAAATCCAAGTTATAGGTTGGATCTAAGGGAAATCCCACAACCGATGGAGTTATATCCTCAACTTTTTCCAAATACAGATAAGGAGGCATTCTCATGGTGAAAAGGGGGAGAATATCAGTGAAAAGTATTGTCATTCTAATCGTGGGTTTTTCGAGCAAGGGGTTGGACAAGGAGGACTTGGTGAGGTTGCTGCATCTACATCTACAGAGTGTAAGTACCTTGTTATGTTCTCATTAATATATTCTTGGCATGTTTCCTTCAAGTTTGTGTATGTTTACATAGGCTTGTCTCTTCTTGATAAATCTAGTTTAAACTAATCTTAGTAGAATAGGAAGCATGCATTGTCTTTGTTGTCTATTGAATTGAAAAACTCATTAAAAGGATTGAAGATCAAGTTCAGCCTAGACCGAGCAAGGGAAAGCTTCAGAAAAAAAGGTACATCATGCTTTCTTCCTCGTTTTCCTTTGACTAGTTTAGCTACATTTAAAGGAATGTCAATGTTAAATGTTAGCATTTTTCTGTCTTTGTCATAGGGGTCTAGGATCCAAGAGGAAATTCATCCGTAGGGGAATTTTACTACAATAGAAATTGGCGATGCCAGTGGGGATCAAAGCTTTCAGTTTCATCTTCTTTCCTTGGTCTTGTCTTATATTTTTGTCATCTTCAGATCCTAATCATTGTATTTTTCCTCTTTTATACATGTGTTGTCAGTCCTGAAGTCATCTCACACAAATTGGTGATCAAGCCTTCCTGATTTTTTGTTTTCTGGGTTGATTCTTTTTCATTCTCAAAAACCCACTCCCTTCTTCCTTTACATCCATAATGCTGATTTTAGTATCGAATCTCACTTGCAGTGCTTTAGGGAGTGTTGTAGCGCTCTGGTGCTTATACAACCAGAGCACCGATTTTTCTCTCTGTTGAAAAATTGTTGGATATCTTTGTTGGGTGTGATTTTTTGGTTTTTTCTTTTTCTCATGAATTTTTCTGTCAGCTTGTGTCTTCTATAAAGCTTGCAACCTGTATCTTTCTAATATTTTTTGGTCTGCGTTTGGATTTTTAAATATATTTCCTTGGTTTGAAATCACTATTTCTCTTCGAGTTTTGAGTTCATTTTCAATACTTTCTCGTTCATCTGATCATTTTAAAGTTGTTACAAGGAAGCCCATAGATCTTTGTACTATTCCATTTGGTATTTGATATTTGTATCTTTCCAAGAAAATTTCTTGAGTGAGTTTTGTTATTTTGGATTTATTTTTGAAAAGTTTAGGCTTGTTTTCGTTTCTTATTTGATTGTTGTGAGAGTGTTCTTTTTGTTTATATGATGCTTGCTTCCAATTGTGTAAAACTACAAATAGTGAAATCTTGTTGGAATAAGAAACATTGAATCAAATCAATTAATGTTCATATTTAAACAAAGAGATATCTTTTCATGATTGGTTTTTGTATGTTAGAAACAATTTCTGAATAATTTAGCATTGAATTGGATTCTTGCTGAAAGCAATTGCATGAAATTTCTTCATTCTTTTGTTTGATAGTGAAAGAAATAAAATTCTTCTCCTTCCCATAAATATAAGTTCATCTAAAGAAATGATTACTTATCGTTTTTTTGTTGCTTCTTTGGGATTTGAGTCAAAATATCATCAGTTTCACTCTCACTCACCTCTGAGTAAAACAAACCACTAAAATCAACGCTAATTAAAATTATCTAGAAAAATTTTCTTTTTAAATTCTTCCACCAACATTAGACTAGGATTAGTGCTTTGGATTAGGCTTTGAGTACAACTCTCCAAATAATTCAAAACAAACTTAGCATCTTGTGATAGGGAGAGAAAATCCAATTTTCATATAAGCATAGCTGGGATCCCCCTCTCACACAGGGGTTACTCACGAGGTCGCGTTAGAGAGAGACACAAAGATTATCCTTCCTAGGTTTAACCATTCATAGTAGTCAAATTGTATATTGGGGGTTATTCTTGAGGTCCAACTGTATTCATTTGGTCTTGGTGCTTCGTGAATTCTGAATCCATTCGGGGTCCTCTAGAGTTCTATTGGTCCACTTGTCCTCAGTTCTCTTGAAGGATTTTGGACTTGTTATCCTGCCCATACGTTCGGAATGGACTGTCGACTATACCCACCCAGAGGTTGAATACAAGTTAGTGTCCTTAGTATACATAATATTTAGGTTCTTTACACAAGCTGATGGTGAAGTGAAGTCTTCATTGTACCTAGAACAGACGTTGGTCAAACTCACTCGGGTTCCTTGGAGGGTAAACCCACTATTATTGTGTGGAAGCTTGCACCAAGGAAAAATTCCATTAAGCAGGTCGCCATCATAAATTTTCCACCTGCTCATATCCTAGCCCCTTCTCAATTTGATCACGTGATATTGGATTTCATCACCAACTAGTAGGGTCATTGAGAGAAGGTTTATTTGCTTGTTGGTTCTTCTATATTTTTTAGAGTGTGATGTTCATTTAATAATTTTTCAAGATTAATATTGTAGATGATAAAGGTCTTCCTAGATCACGTAGGATGAAACGGTTCCCTCCGGAAGGCTACAAACCCTTACCTCCTAATTCACCAGAAGACATTTACCTTGAAGAGGTAGAAAATCGCTCCAATGTTGGGAGCGTTGTTACTCCTTTGTTAGAAAATCCTTAAAGCACCTTGGTTACGGTTGAGGATCCAAATCCTCATACTACCCCTGTGTCAGAATGTCCTATCAAACCACTCCTTGTTCGATTGGACTCATTCGGTAACATAATAGAAGAAGAAATTCAATGTTTACCATTGAGGCCATATACTGAAACACATATGGAAGACACACAATGTGATGATGATCCTTAGGGAAAAACTATTTACCCTCCTCAAGGGAAAATTATTTATCCCCCACAACCAAATCAACCAACTTATACTCCATATAATCAACCCGGTTTCACCCTGCTCATGAACGTTCCTCAACAAAAATTGAATCCTGCCTATACTGGTCAACAACAACCATATATGGGAGGGCCTACTAGATACAATCATCCACCTCAACCAGTTTACAACCCCACTGGTGTCCCTATGCCACATCAATATCACCCTTAGGTTAACCGAAAACTACCCTTTCTCTCCACACTTGATCTACCAGATTTGTATCGGTTGACAAATGAGCCCATATTGCATTTTCCTTTTTGGCCAATAATTCCTGCTAAATTACCTTCTGACATCCCCAAATTTAATGGTAAACCTGGGAAATACTTGAACAACAATGTTATGACATTCAATTTATGGTGTTCATCAAACTCATTGATGGATGATTCTATATGTTTGCATATTTTCCAGCGCACACCCATGGGATTTGTGGCCAAATGGTACATTGAACTTCAACGTGGTTCCTTTCAAGACTTCAACTCCCTAGCTATCGATTTTCTCACGCATTTTCAATTACCCATCTGTTATGAGACAGGTAATGAAATTTTAAACTCCCTTCATCAAACGAACTTTGTACACATCTCTGATCACATTCATGAATGGAGACGATGATGAAGGTTGATTAAAGAAACCATTCCTGACTAGCTATTGGCATAGTGGTTTACTAAATCTCTTTTACCCCCAATTTCTCGTGATGTCGCCATGGGTGGTGTGGTCATTGAGGAATAAGCCATTTCTCAAGATCAATACTTAGATTTGGTTTACTCCCAATTTGGTACATTATATGAGTTGATTCCAAATTCTATATGTAATCCTACCAATCCATCCAAACCTTCTTCCATGACATATGTGGATGGAGTTAACAGTACCATCAAAACCCAACATTCATCATAGTCTACCAGAACAACGAATCGCTCTATTTATGCACTCATTACCAGTTCAAATTCACTCTCCTCTATCTCCACCCCGACTCAAATATCTGAGGTGAATGCAGTTCAATATTCCTCTTCGCAACAATCCGAGGGTAAGAAGAAAATGGAAAATAAACAAAAAATAATAATAATAATAATGAAAATCCCAAAACACAAAATCCACCACCTGCTATTAAAAATCAACCACATCGAAAACCAAAATACTCGTGTCTTATTTGTGGTGATGATCATTTCACCCGAGACTGTCTGCATCATGACAAAGTTGCAAAACTTTTCAAAGGGAATTCCCAACCCGCCTTGTTAACACAACCTTTTCCTCAAAAATATTCCATGGTTTCTCAATCACTTTCCCCTCCCGCAAGGGGTAATTCCAACCATCCTCCTAGTGATGAATCCTCAATGAGTGCTCATATTTATATGTTCAATGGGATCAATTTAACCACTCGCACCACCACGTATGACACATCGACTATACCTGATAAAGAAAAGGTCACTAATGGTACCCGACTGGATCCATATCCTTCCTCCATTAGTCCTCCATCTAGGTCACTTCACATTGAGAAACCTACTTTCGATTCTATTTTATGCCCTCCCAAGAGCACTATTCACAAGTCAACTTTTAATCTTAGTTCACGTGCCACCCAAAACTACAACATTGTTGAAGATTTGGCTCAAGCACTGTGTGCTATGTCTTCTCTTGAAGTTATATGACATTTCCCAAGTCAATGTAGAATTCTCTTAGCCTCCATCGGTGCCATTGATCTTGAGTTGTCAAATAATATCACGTTTAACCTCGACAACTTCAAGTCATGACTTTCTCACTATATTTCTTTTCAAATTGATGTTGTTGTTCATAACCAAAACATTCACTGCACCATAATGGATGAGGGAGCTTCCACTTGTGTCATGTCATTATCTTGTTGGAAAGGATTAAAATCACCTATGCTTAACCAATCCTCTACAATGTTACAAGCGTTCGATGGGCGAGGTTTTCATCCTTGCAGAATCTCGCAGTCTCTAGCCATTTAGTTGGGAGGTAAGACCGTCTTTGTTGATGTAGAGGTAGTCGATGCTCCCCTTGATTACAACTTGTTATTTGGAAGAAGTTGTTTTTATGCCATGACCGCCATCACTTCATCGGTGTTTCTATGTGTACAATTCCCTCATCAAGGTAAAATTGTCACTATCGACAAGTTAGATTACTGCACCCTCGACGCTCGCACTCCTCCCACCAACAATATTCCTTTCTTGGGAGATAGTAAGATCACTTATGAAAGTATTGGTGTAGGTATTTTAAAATACTATTCCCTGATGGGTACATTCCCTGCACCACTTCCTCCCACCACACAACATATTTCCACAATCAATATGATCTCGACTATGGCCTATCAATATTTCGAATCATCTGATCCTTGGGTTGTGCCTAGTCCTTTGGAATTCGATGCACTAGGTGATGCTATGCCACTTATTCCTTCTGAGGTTTCATACGATTCTATCCAATCTGCCTCTCCCTCTTTGGACGACCAACATCTGTATGCATCAAGCACCTATTCATTTCCATCTTGGTTGGATTCCTTGTCCTCTACTTTCGACTACATCCTATAGATTTTTCCATCGGATGAATCCATTATGGAAATGATCAGTATCGATGAGGTACCTTGGGATGAAAACCATCATCGATCATTTTTTCTTCCTAGTCTAGATGAAATTCATAAATATATACACTCTATCATCCCCCTCGACATTGTTGATTCTTCTCAATATCCTATACTTACCCAGGATACTACTTCTGAGGGGAATTTAGGCAACATCTCTTCTACCGTCACTATCGATATTTCAATCAAAGAAGGTATTGTGGAAATGTTCATCTCGATGCTAATTGTTCGCCCGAGTAAGTGGAAGCTTACACCACTTTATTTAAACAATTATGTGATGTCGTTGCTTGGAGCTATGAAGAAATGCCAGGGATCGATCCTTCGATCGTTGTGCATGAGATAAAAGCTTACCTAGGATTTAAAACTGTACAACAAAAAATTTTCCCGGTTCATCCTAAGAAAACCACGGCCATAAAGGCAGAAGTTAAAAAAATGTTGAAATCTAGATTTATCTATCTTGTCCCCTTGACGGAATGGGTTTCTAATATTGTTCTAGTTGCTAAAAGACAAGGAACCATTCATATCTGCGTCAATTATAGGGATCTCCACAAGGCTTGTCCAAAATACAATTACCCTACACCCTTCATCAACCAAATCATTGATAATTGTGTTGGTCAACATAATACAACCGTCATCTGCCCATGGGGTACTTTTGCTTATCGAAAACTACCCTTTGGTCTCAAAAACGTTGGTGCTACATTCCAGCGGGCCATGTCATATGCTTTCCATGATATCAAACACATTGCAGAACCTTACCTTGACAATTTACTTGCCCATTCATCTAATCAACAAGACCATATTGGTCATTTACAGGCCATTTTTCTTCGATTTCAGTTCTACCGTATCCATTTGAACCCTCACAAATGTATCTTTGTTGTTGAATCAGGTTGACTCCTCGGTTTTATTGTCTCCAAAGATGGGATTATGGTGGATCCCTTAAAAATCAAAACTATTCTTTCTTTACCTCCTCGCAACAATCTGACCCAACTACAAAGTTTGCAAGGGAAAGAGAACTTTATTCACCATTTGATATGTAATTACGCCGAGATTACTACAGGATTTATGTGATTTTTGTAAAAAGACACTCCTTTCATCTCAGAAGACACTGCTCAACTATCTTTCGATTCTCTTAAGAACGCATTGACCCATACACCTCTCTTACATCCCCAAAATTATGCTTGAGACTATCATTTATTTGGCAGCCTCTACTTCCACTATTGCTATGGTATTATTTCAAGAGGACCCTAACAGTGATGAACATGTGATCTACTATCTGAGAAAGAGTCTATTTGGTCCTGAGTTCTGATATTCACATGTTGAAAAGTTGGCTCTGGCACCTGTCATTATCGTCCAGAGATTTCTCCATTACATATTGTTATGCACTACCATAGTCTTTGCGGACTCGAACCCCATGTACCATATTTTGACATGTCAAGTCCTTAGGGGAAAATATTCCAAATGGATCGTTATTCTTCAATAATTTGATTTTGAGTTTGCCAAATCAAAAGCTAAAAAGTCCTTGGTTTTTGTGGAAATTATCTGCGATCTTCCCCATGTTGATGATGACACTGGGCCCATTGATTCTCTTCCCAATGAATCTATGTTACTCATTATCACATCATACCATTGGTATGGAGATATTCTTCTCTATCTTCAAACCCAATGTTTTTAGCCCGATATCTCCCGTGAAGAACGTCCTCATATTCACCACCATTCTAAACAGTACCTTATCATCGGTGACACTTTGTATCTCTGTGGTATTGATACTATCCTACAACGTTGTTTAACCCATGATGAGGATAAACATGTTTTGAATGACTGTCACCTTGAATATTGTGGCGGTCACCTTTTTGGGATGGATACAACCTAGAAAATCCTACGTGTTGGTTATTTTTGTCCATCCATCTTCAAAGATTGTATTGAGGCTGTCAAAAGATGCCCACCCTGCCAATTTTTTCACAAAAAGGCACGCACCCACCCTGCTCCGTTGCATCCCATTGTCTCCATCGACCCCTTTTCCTAATGGGGAATTGATTTTATGCAATGTAATACTACCTCAATCAGGGGGCACGATTATATCATCATTGTCATCGATTATTTCACTAAATGGGTTGAGGATATGCCTACATTTCTTAACGATGGTCATACTGTAGATCTCTTCATTTTTAACCACATCATCACTCGCTTTGGTGTTCCACGATCCATTGTGACTGATCACAGTTCACATTTTCAAAACCTGATGATATGTGAGTTACATGTCAAGTTGGGTTTTCTCCATGAAAACTCATCCCCGTACTATCCTCAAGCAAACAGACAAGTTGAAGATATCAACAAATTCTTTAAAACCATGATTCAACGCATGGTGGGGGAAAACAAAACTTCTTGGCACTTGCAACTTTTCTCCACCCTTTGGGTTTACCACACCTCAGTGGAAACTGCAACTGGATTCACTCCATTCTAGTTGGCATATGGCGTCGAAGCAGTATTACCAATCGAATGTGAGATCCCTTCGTTGAAACTCACCATAGAACTTGTTCCACACACCTCTGCTGAAGAGGAATGATTCTTATATTTGACTAAGTTGGTCGAAACATCGTGATGCTTCTCTTATTAACGAGACGTATAAAAAATGAATGAAGAGTCAATATGACAAATCCGTTAAACATCGTACTTTCACATAAGGAGACCTAGTCCTCATTTATGACCAAGCTCATAATAAGTTAGGGACAAGAAAGTTAGAACCTTTGTGGCATAGACCCTATATCATAAAATTTGTATTACATAGAGGTTCTTGTGGGATATTTCACTATGATGGAATATCTCTCGGTGAACCCTAGAATGGGATTTACCTCAAGAAGTACTATGCATAGAACATCTGGCATCTATGATTTGTACACTATTGTACTATAGTTTTGATTTGGTGTGTATTTTCTCTTGCGTGTAAGAGTTTTGTTTTATCCGCTTATACTTTGTCTTGTAATTGCGTGCGTAGATTACATCTCCCCTTCCCATATTTGTCGATTTTGCAGATGGCGCTAATCGACACACCCAGAACATTGCTTCTGTAACTTGGGTCATTTACCACTCTGATGAGTTGGTGAGTTCAGGAGGCATTTTCCTAGGATCGGAAACCAATAACATGGAAGAATATCACACTGTCATTGGACTTTTAACCGAGGCCTCCTCTCTAGGTATATCTCATATAGTCATTAACCTAGACTTTCAACTCGTGGTTTGTCAGCTTAATCGAGTTTACGTCGTTCGTAACACTATCCTATTGTGTCTCCACCTAAGATTCCATCGTCTTGAGAGAATGTTTGAATTTACACAATACATGCACATACCAAGAGAACTAAACACAACATCAGATTCACTAGCAAATTATATTTTGGATCAGTATCTTGCACATAGATAAAAAATTTAAAATAAAATGAATCACATGTACATTAAAAAATCACACAAGATAATTTGTAACATCATTGGCACCACAAAACTCGAATATATATATATATATATATATATATATATAGGAAAAGTTTGTTTACATCAAAAAGTACATAATAGGGAAAACTATGGTCCCTCATGCCCATGATATCATCATGAAAATACTTCAAAACATATAGAGTATCGTAGTCCTCTTGCACCATGTTGTGCTTCGAGAAGAACACCACTGTACAGGCCACTTGTCGGAGAAAGTGGTTCAAACTCTCAGGAACCCCTATTGTATGCCTCTACAAATGAAGCGATACGTCTCACCTCCTCAGAGGTGGGACACCCATAGTGAGACCTCAGAGGTTACTCTTAACCTCCCAGAGTCCTCCCACTACCACCTCATGCTCCACAACTATCTACACGTCTCCATGATGCCCTTGTGTTGACATCTCTTCTAGACGTGATGCACCTCTATTTGCATGATGAAACAAAGCATCTATTAAAATCCCTCTTGTACACATAAAAATAATATAAATTACAAAATCAAAAACACATGAAAAGTTTTTGTTTCATACCTGAAACATCCCAGTCAGTACCCTCTAGAAGCACTAAGTCCACACTCCCCCGAAAATCCACTCTGGGGTATGGAAAGTTCTAGATAAAAATTAACTTCCTTCTCTACCAAGCGAAAAAGTCAGCCATGAACTTTAACTCTAAGTCAGTCCCCAATATCGGGGACAAAATTGTCCATATTTCCATATGTGGCTTAGTCGTCGGTTGTGCCATCAACACAATATGTGGCTACATCTAAGGTATTCGCTCCAAAAATAATGAAACCAAGAAAGATCCATAGATAAATTGTTTCTTCCTCCCAATCCTGCACTTCATGACTTGATCCTTCATGTTCCGAAGGAATCCTACACTCCAGTTAAATAATCTAGGATCCATGCATTGTAGAGAATAAGACATTTGATATTTTGAAACCAAATGTGCACTTGTGCTACCTGTCAGGTTGGTAATGGAAAAAAAAATAGATCTTAGTGCCAAATCTCTAACATCCTTGATCACGATTCATCCCCCAACTAATTGTGACCATGGAATACAATGGTCAACCATATACACCTCGGTAGGCTGAGGAGTTTCCTGATGCCCAGACAAAAGGATATGATCCTCTCTTATTGAGAGGTGAGTCAAAAAGTACAGGTCATTGAGATCAATTTTGAGTAATTGTGGTCCAATATGGAATGCCTATTCGACATCATCCCATAGTCCAATAAGATACTCAAGTAATAAAAATTCTTTCTTCATATTTTGCAATTTTAAATACTTGAGGAGGCCACAATTCCTCAAAGTGGCCCTTGTCTGGCGGTTTTTCAATGCAGCTATATCGTCAAGCTCATGCTCGTGTTCTTTCCATTCGATCATGGTTCTAATCCCTGTAAACTGCAAAAACATACATTTAAAATCCTTTAGTCAATTTCTCATAGAAAAAAATTGGGTATTTTTAGCATAAAAAGCAACATTTTTTTCATTTCTACACCAACGCTCCCCTAAGATTATCCAAAATGTGCTAGTGCTCCCTAGTCACATGCACCAGGGCGCCGAAAACACGATCGATGCTCCCCTCACCCATTTGAGGGAACGTTGATCTAGTTTGACACCTAAGGCTTCCTAGGGATCCCATAACCGCCTAAAAAATACCTAAAATACAATTCTAAACTGTGAGAAATGACTAGAATGGTTAAGTGACAAACCTGGTCCAGACAGATGCGAAGACAATCATTGAAAACTCCGGTGCCCATAGCTTGAAAATCACCCTCCAAGGTTGAAAATACCAAAGTTAGAAGAAATTGGTGAAAATTAAATGGTAAATGAAATTTCTAACCCTAGTCACTAATACCGTGGATGCATAATTGTCTTTATTTGCAGGCCTCGAAGCAGTATATTTTCCATTAAACCTTGTAACAGTAACGAGAAAGATATTTGTCCTTTATCATGCTCGAAAAAACATGAGAATGTAACCGAGTAGAATTTTATCTCTTTTTTGGACTCATAAAGGTTACACGAAAAAGGAATCCCTTGGAGTCTCCTTTAATCTCTTTTCAGACTCTCTAAACATTAAAATATTACCGAGTGATTTTTCTTCCTTTCACACTCATTTAAATTTTTTTGAAAGGGAGTCTCCCAAGTATCATTTTATCTCTTTTTTCAGACTTTGGAGACTAAATTTATGAAAAAGGACAACCCTAGAGTCGTCTTTAAGTTCTTTTCAGACTCTCTAAAAATGAAAAACCACAGAGTTTTCCTTCTCTCGACTCATTAAAAATCACACATTGAAGGGCCCATATGGGATCGAACCATTAATTCTTCCATTTCATTAAAAAAAGGAAGAGGAATTTACCGAAGGTGAGTTATATCAAGCATGTGTTATCCTCCTTGAGATCGTAAAAACAAAAAGAGGTACTCGTCTACCTGAA